>JADFUC010002071.1:0-21659 GCA_019722365.1 Lithospermum erythrorhizon
ATGTTGTACTTCGTTCAGTTACGTATTGCTGTACACTACGGTGACATAATACTAAACATCTATCTGAGACGTTCAAAGTTTGTTTATCAAACACAACTCTTGAGTTGTCTCACGGTTGAATATGAATAATTTAATTTAAAGGTAGGTGTAGCAACCTTAACGTAATTATTTCATTCTTTGTCATTTCGACCACGTTAAACCTGATCTTTACTTGTATCCCTTTCGACTAATGACACGTCTAAGGTTAGAGATAATTATCTTGTATGAAATTGAAAGATCTCATCCATTTGTCATTTTAACCCCAAATTAAGCACAATTCCTTAGTCACGTATCTTAAACGAAGTCGTTTAAGATTAGAATGATGTCTCGTTCTTGGATGATATCTTACTTATATCGATGATACTTGGGCTTCGAGCTTGATAGTATTAAATATGGTCCTTTCGTACCACTTATCAGCTCTGATGTATCATTCAATGACTCAAATCTTCAACTAGCTGTGTAAACATACAAACTTAATTTAGACCTTAGAGCCTCCTACTAAGTCTAGTAAGAGTTGACTTAGTTCATCTTAACTCAAGATTAACCTCGAGTCTTTGTTAGTCATTATCCGTAAAGTATTATTAAATGCGTTTGTTGTTCAAGGTGTCACAAAGAGAATAGAGTAATGTTTCATGTCGATCTACTGATATGGAAAGCGATGTAAGTCAAACCCGACACTTTTTCTACTCTTATAGTGCAAAAAAGTGATTTTAGAATCCAACCATCTTCGTGGAATTTAAAAAGCGTATTGCTCTTATAATGTAGTCGAGGATATAGTTGGAAGCACTCAAAGGCTTGGGTACCACCGCTCGGCCGAGAAAAGGTGTGGCGTCGCCCGGCAAAAACGTTGTGGAACCTAAAGAAGGACCAGTCAGAACATGGAACCGTAGATTAAAAAAACATGACACCCTCTTAAGGCCATTTATGGTCCACTTGAATGTCCATGGGGCAAATTACCCCACAGAGGTTCTTGGCGATAAGGCCTGGCGGGTTGAATGGCGCCCAGATGATAAGGCAAAGGATGGCCAATCGAAAGACTTCGACCATGGGGTTGGGGTATGCGCTTAGCTTCGCATTCTTTATCGTCGAGGGTTCTGCTCGCTAAATAGCGGGGTTGGAAGAAGAAGTCCACATAAATTGAATACGTGGCTTGATGCTCGTGTATCCCGGACTAGAGGCGATGCTTGCTCCCGAAGAAAACTAAGAGGGGGTAATCTTCCTAAGATTGAGGGCAAATGAAAAAAGGTCATGACCGAATCAAAAGGAAATCTGTCTTTGGCCGGACTTGGGAACTTGACCTCTAGAACCGTGGGGGAGACAGAGGAAGAAGAGATTTGCCTTATGTTTTAACATACAGAGGAACAAAAACGAAGATCTCTTAGACAAAATTCGCCTTAGTCGGCGAGGCACGTAAAGGCCTAATCCTTTGGGAGGTAATGAAGGAAGGTTCGCCACTTCCGTGGCTGCTCGGTGAGGAAAGATGCAAAAACGGGACACTTGTACCTTTCCCAAGCAGGTATTCTCTAGAAAGAGTATAGGAACTAGAAATACAATGCTACGTTCATGGCCGAAACCATATGGGAGTATTTGGCGACAGTAGACAAGCGACATCTGGGCAAGTTCCTCGAGTAGTGCTCCCGAGGCGATCCGTGCATAGGTACGCCCAGCGGTACATTTTGGAAAGATTTCGTGATGAAAAATGATGCTGAGTATGTAGGTCAACTGACTCCTACGCTAGCGAAGGTGATTGAGGTTAGACTTCAAAGTGGAACAAAACATACCGAGATGAACCTGTTCCCCATTTCCAGCCAGCGTGCGGAGTCTCCCGACCGTAGGAGGTAATGAAGAAAAGTTGATGTACGCTTTCCGTACATATTAGTAGGAAGGATAAAGCGGGGCGGCAATTATGCGAATCCGAGTTGGATAGGATTGCGTGTATATGATTCTATTATTATGCTGCTGGCGAGGAAGTAGATCCCGGATGAATATGTGTGCTTAGCTCGGTGCCGGTGGAACTTGAGGAGGATAGCCTTTGAGGAGAAGCGGTGAGGATTCTTGATCGGAAGGAAAAGGTATTGAGAAGCAGGTGGTGGCCTTGGTGAAGATGTTGTGGAGGAATCAACTCGTAGAGGAAGCGACATGGGAGCCTTGAAGATGAGATGAGGCCAGATTGCAGCGGCACCGTAGGAGGTAAGTTGTCATAGTTGTTTGTTCACGGTATGGTATGACTTCAGGTTTCATTCATTAGTTTCTTAGTGGTTGTTGAGTTGAGAAATTTCGAGGCGAAGTACTACACAAGTCAACAATTCTGATTTCACAAATATACCTGGATGAGTTCATAATACAGATACATTGTCACAATCAATTTACCATACAACACCCAAACATAAATAAGATAACAAGCGAGTGATAAATCCCCCCCTTGGCTAGTACCACTAGCGCCCAAGCGGTGTCGGTCCTCCTGTTGTTCCCCACGTCAGTGCGAGCAGACACATTACAAAAATAAAATCACAACTCGTAACCATTTTGACCCTAATCCCTAAGTTGGTTTACTACCCAAAATCCCTCACGATTAATTCAACCTATTCTTTCCCGACACTTATGATTCATATTTGTATCCCAAACAATCAAAATCTGATCCACTAACTTATTTACATTAACCACCATTTAGCGAAAGTCAACTCACGATGTGAAAATCAATTCAAGCTATAACTATAGTTTCTACCCAAATATCGATCATTATCAATTCCTATATATTATAATTTAAGCCTAGACAATAATTCTATTCAATAATATACCCAAAATCCAAAAGTCAACCCAAAAGTTCCAAAGTCAACCGTCTAAAACATCCGAAATTTCACGTGAAACCCCATATTTCAATCCAAGAATAACTAGTCTAGCAAGAATCAATTAGAGCAATAAAATTCAAAATATCAAAAGTCAACAAAAAGTCAAAGTTTGGAGATTTCACAAAATACTCAAAAATATCTCACCTTTTTACCTTGAAGCAGCGGGGGGATGATGAGGAGAAACTTCTCGAATTTAGCTCAAAGCTTGAGGTGAGGAAAATTGAGAAAGAAAGAATCAAAAATGGTGGGTGATACACGGCTGTTCCTTTCTCGGCAGGAAGAAGAGAAGAATGGCTTTGGTTTGGGCTTTGGGCTCACTATGGTGTCTCTTAAGTGGTTTGGAAGTTGGGTTGGGCCCAAAAGCCCAACCGGTGAAAATTCGGGCCTCTAATTCACTCGATACCTCTCGTTTTAACTTAATCCGACAACTAACTTCCGAACATAACATTTACGAACATAAAATATTTAGTGGGTTCCAATTTCACGGAAATAAATTAATAATCTCATATTTTAGTTTATTTTATTAGCGGTTCGCTACCGGTTATTATATTACCCGCTTTAACAAAAAAATTTCGCCCTCGAAATTCTCAACTCAGAGTTACAAAAGGTATGAATCAAAACAACCAAGATCACTAACCTCAGACGAACAGCTGCGGGTAACGGTTTCTCATATCCTCCTCGCGCTCCCACGTGGCTTCCTCCACTCGATGATTCCTCCACAAAACTTTATAATTTCATGGCATTCTGTGCTTCTCTTTCCGATCCAAGATCCTCACCGGTCCCTCCTCATAGGTCAAATCTACACAAGTCATAAAACTTGAAACTCTAAGATGTGCGACTCATCCGGCACGTACTTCCTCAAGCAAGACACATGGAATACATCATGAATCCTCTCCAATTCTCTAGGCAAGGCCAAACGGTAACTCATCCCGCCTTTGTCGAGATTTCAAGCATTGATAATGGCAGGGACTCATTGTTGGAAATCAATGAAATTGATTCCCAGCACTATTATGCCCGTTGCGACAATTGTGTATCAATTCATTTTTACCGGGTTGGTTAAATGTGATTCTTTGGAACTTAATGTATTTTGTAGTAATTGTATATTACTAGTTTGGGTTCATGATAATTTAAGGGGTTATGAAGCGGTGCTGGTCTTACTCATTAATAAGATTATAATAATAGTAATTGGTCAATTATTATTATTATACAACTTACTCCCCGAGCCTAGAGGTCACACACACATACGGTGACGGATGGATTATGTTTCATATATGAAATTAAAGCTACATTTGCTAAATTGAGAGTTGATTGTAATCACTTGAATATTCTCAATTGAGATTTTTTACATTGATAATGTAAAATAAAGTGGATGAACAGAATTAATTAATTAGTCAATTGAATTAATTAGATAGTTAGGATCAAACTCGTTAGTAACTTATTAGTTACTATTAACAACTTGTTAGTATTTGATTTTATAGCGATTTAGTTAAATTTAAGCGAAATTTGGCTCATTAACTATTCGGTTGGGCTTTTAAGCTTTGACATATATAATCAAACCTATTAGGTTGTTTTCATTTCATGAAATGAAGAAAAACAAAGCCTCACTTCCTCCATATGGCGAAAATATCAAGGGAAGAATTGAAAATTCTTCTCTTCATTTCATCAAAATCGACCCATGTTACATGAGCACAAATGTAGAGTTCAACCTCTCTGGTGTGCAACCAACTAGAGGCACTACATTTGAAGTGCTCAACGATGGAATTCAAAGGAGGAGCCGTGAAGAATTTGTTGATAGACTTCCGCTGGCATCAACATGTAAGTGCTCTGTTATTCATAATTGTTAATTATGTGTTTAGATTAATTTATATCATTTTGAGGATCGGGATGTATGAATTTGGTGTTTATCACAATTGAAATTCATACTAGATTCTAACGATGACACCGAGCCTACTCCAAGTTTGATATATTTTATCTAATTTGATTGTGTCGACATGGATTGTTAGTTAATTTGATTATTTCATGAATAATATGAAAAAAATCAACCCATTTTATATATGTTTCACATGGTTTGGAATATCATTTCATGAATTGATTTTGATGATTTGATGTTTATTTAATTGTTTCATGAATTGAAGGTTAAAAATTGATTAATTTGCATTTAATTTGAGGTAGAATCATTTTCGATGTTACAATTGAGGTTTGAAATTTGAAGAAAATTATGAAATTAAATGCATGTGTTCTTAATCCTTTGAGGTTCATGCAGATTTTTTCAGAATTTTTTGAATTTTTAAGTACTCAAAAATTAAGTTTGAATTTACTAGTTGTTTTGGGTTTAATCGAAAAACCTTCTAGAAGTGTTTTGATAAACTACCACTTGGGCCGTGTTCACTAATGATATTGTTGATGTTTAAGAAAAATCCCAGAATTTTTGAATTTTAGAGCCTCCAAATCGTTTTTTCACAAAGTTGCGATTAATGGAAAAGCGAAAGCGAAATGGTGCCAAAATCGATTCGCCCGAACGCGAGCGACCTCGAGGCGTCGGTGCGAATGGCGTTCGACCACGGGACATGAAATATCCGAGACCTACTATGGCATTGGCGGCGTGTCACTTCGTGGGTGGCGAGGCCGCGGTTTAGTCATTGTGGTTCGTCGTCCGTTTTTAGAAAACCCTAAATGTATTTTATGTAATTATTTTGGTTTTAAAATTTATTGGTAATTATTAATTTCGGTTTTAAATGTTAAATCATAAATTTTGTCATTAAGATAATTGAATATATATCTTGAATGGCATTAAATTTGATTTATATTTCCCTTTCATAATTATTTTTATTAATTGATAATTTTGAAAATATGTTTCATAGTGACTTTTAAATTTTAAATTTTGGAGTTAATTGCCTGGCATATTATTTCATAATTTAAGTGGCTGATAATTATTGTAATAATTATCATTAATCATGTGTAAATATATTTAAATTCAAAATTTACATTAATTGATAATTAATTGTAAAATAATGGATAATTAATTAGTCAATTATGAACACATTTAATCTCATTTCATTTAATATATATGACATTAAGTGCATTTATTTGTTTTAATGTTTTGCCCATATATATTGTTATGGAATGGAAAGGAAGTATTTAGATATGACCAGTTTAATTTATTTATTCGGTCTACGTCTTAGGGAAATGTTATACTTGACACAATTAGTCGTATTTCTTTTATTCTTGTATTCATTTACCCACAAGCCTGCATGTTGTCTAAGTTGGGTTAGAGTAGTAGTATGTCTTTACGTGGTGGCATTGAAATTGACGCATAATCACAGGCCGGCACTTGGAGAACTTGTAAGTTTCAAGGGGAGTTGAAGAATACAGGCTTTGCGCTTGTTAAGTCTTTGTATGGGACTTATGTTAGCATTTCACTTGTTAAGAGATGTAATAGGTCTAGGGGTTATATCTATATCTCCTAAATGTGTTATTTATTTATTTTTCATGTTGTGCATGTTGCTTGAATATGTGTTATCTATGCATGGTTAAATAAAGTTAAATAACATTAATCTCACCAATTAAAATTTAAGCAATGTATCAAGTCAATTTTAAAGTTGTGAAATCGGTTGCATTATACGGACACACTATGATGTAGGGTGTTACGGTTTGCACTTAGATATGACGATGGATCACGTTGAGTGATTTCCACCCCTAACGATTGTGACTTTGGATGATCATTCCAAGTAATTTTTTGGTTTCATTGGTATGCTTAACCGGTTTGTCGAATACAAAAGTGGGTAGCATCTTGAATAGTATGCTAAGCGACACAAAGTTATATAGTTTCGTAATTGGTTGGTAACCTACTATTGTGTGATTCAAAATATGCGGTATTTAGTTTGAATTAGGGCATAATAGACTTGCATATTACTTTACGTAATTGGTTGATAACCTACTATTATACTTGATTCCAAAATGTATGCGGTGTTGCCGTTTGAATCAGTGTGAGTATATCTTGATATCTTGCATTTGCTTAGGAATTTAAAAATGCGGATATTATATTTATTCATTTTTATATCTGTGTGGATTGTTTTGAACTTCATTTATTTGCATATTTCTTATGTTTGGCATATTAAGTTTACCTATTTATTCACGTTCATTGGGCAAACTAAATGCATGACTTTGTAATGTGAAATAAAATAAGTTAAGGAGAAATCGAATGACTGTTGAAATAAAGTGTTACAACTATCTTCTTCAACCGTTGCAATCGGTTGTATGCTAATAGAGGATAAAACTTTAAATACCACAAACATTTAAGACTTGATTCAATCATGTTGATCGTTGCATGAACTTTGGTTCAAGTGAACAAAGTCACATGATATGATTGAAGGATAATTAATTTTGATTCAATCAAAGGTGATGATGCTATGAAGACCAATATGTCATATTGTCTGCCTTATAACAAACCTTAAATAATAAATAGTTTGATATCTTTATAACTTCGATTAGGAAAAACTATTGAATGATCTTGAATGTTACGTATCTACATTTCAGGACATGTGATTGGTATTTAGTTTCTTTAACATGATGAACATGGTTCATGAATTGTGATGAAACAAAAGCTTATGGTATGTAACCAAATAAGCAAAGTTATCTGATCGATTTCTCGCGTCACTTGTGAGATGGGTGAACATGGAACTATAAGTTGAAGTTAATGATTCACTTCATTATTTGAACTTCAAAGTATAAGAAAAGAAGGTTTTTAAGTAACATTTAGGAATTGAAAGAGATATTTGATTAAACCTCATATCTCAAATAATTTTGTTGTCACAGCTGTAATGTCTTGGCTAGGCTACCCGGTGTTAGAACACTAGTTTTTAAACTCACATGATTTAATCATGGATATCGATAAGTATAACAATAGCTGGAAGACAAGATACAAAGAAAGTTATCGAGCTCTTGTGTAATGATAGGCGACTACATTATAAGAGCACACAGTTTTAAATCCTCCATGAAGGTGGTTGGGATTCTAAACTATTTTCTTTGCACTTGTAAGAGTAGAAAAGAATGTCATGTTTGACTTACACGTTTCCATATCAGGTGATTCTGATTAAGGAAACATTACTCTACTCTTCTTTAAAAGGACACCTTGAACAACAAACGATTGAATAATACTTATGGATAATGACTCGAACAAGACTTGAGTATAATCTTGAAAAAGATGAACTAAGTCAACTCTTACTAGACTTAGTGGGAGGTTCACTAGTCTAAATTAAGTTTGTATGTTTACATACAAGTTAATTAAAGATTTGAGTCATTGAATGATACATCAGAATTGATAAGGGTATGGAAAGGACCATATGAATACTATCAAGTTCTGAGTCAGAAGTATCATCGATATAAGTAGTATATCATCCGAAGAATGAGACATCATTCTAATCTTAAAAGCATTACTTGTTAAGATGCATAATTAAGAATTGTGTTTAGTGAAGTTAAAACACTAATGGATGAGATCTTTCAATTTCATATACCAAGATAATTTCATTACGACCTTAGATGTGCCATTGGTTAGAGTGATACAAGTAAGAATTGTGTTTAACGTGTTTGAAAACACAAAGAATGAAATAATTTCACATATTAAAGGTTGCTACGTCTGCAGCAAATTAATTTATTCATATTCAAGCTGTGAGACAACTCAGAGTTTGTGTTTGATAAACAAACTTTGAAAGCGTCTCGTGTAGGATAAGTTAGTATTATGTCCTTTATAGTGACAATTTAACTCGAATCGAGTTGATAAATCGTTTATACATAGCTAGAAGAGGCGGTATTTATTTCCATCAACATAGTTCTCGATTTATTGTCGTATAGAGTCTTCATTATGAAGTACAAGTAGTGGAAATAAATATGTGACTTGAATGCATTCAAGTGGCTCCGTAGGAGATACCAATCCAGTATTAGAACCCTTCGGTTATATCAAGGAGTATCCACTCTTGATGCATTTAAAGCTAAATGCAGTGATACAAATGACAACATGAATAAATAATACTCCAATAAATGACTTGAGGTCATTTAAATGAAATAAGATGCGAATACATGGGTTGAGTATAAAGCTCTATTTTATCTTCTGGATGGTGATTCATCAGGAGTAAGAGCCCATTCTATATTACTTTCTGGATGGTGAATCCATGAGAATTAATAAATGTAGTCATTAAAATGGCTTGTCGGTCATGAATAGCGTTTAATCATACATCTGGTTGAGAAACCAAGATTAAACATATTCATTGGTTATTATGTTCATGTTTATTTTAAACTTTCTTATTGCTATTCCACAAGTTGTAACATGTGGGTCTAAGCGAGTTATCCAAGGAATGTTCCTAAGTAATGATCGGCTGATGATGGATGCGGCATTATTATTGGAGCTCCGCATCTCAAAGCGGGGAATATAAAGAAAGTTTCTATACTACTAGAATCTAAAGTTGTAAACTTAAGATTGAGTATTATAATGGAGTTAAATTCCTCGCTTTGATACTTGATGAAATCAATAAGAATCAAGAGTGATGAAAAATCTTGAGTTCCTTAAAAGGTTAGTGGGAGGCGTAGCTGCATGGAAGAGTTTATACACTAAATATTGAAAATCTTCCTACAACCTTAAAAGGTATAGTAGTGATTAAATTCTTGTACATTTGTGAGCTAGCTACATATATGTGACACGTGCTATGGTCAGTCACATTATATATGTGAGCTTGCATGACATTTACTTGTTAAGTTTTAGATGTCATGAACCTCGAATGATTGAAATCTATAATAGATTAAATTCTATAAATGTACTGATTCTCTTATTGACAGGTAACTCTTCGTTAGAGGTCTAATCCTTTATTAAGGGCCTCACATTAATGAGAGTGGTTGAAGTCTATTACATAGTAATATGATTCACCGTATGTGGAGTAATCGAGTCATGTGTTGTGCACATGACTATGGCGTTGCATGATTCCCGTGATTGGAATTGAAGTTTTACTAAAGGTATTCACGCAGATTCGGAATATGCTTGGTAGTAACTTTAAGGGAATAGAGGTAACTATAGTTACATGGAATAGATCAATTGTTGATCTTCACTTATGGCCCGAGATGTGATAATAGCATTATGGGCCAGTTGTACCATATGAAAAGCTATTATTAGCCAAAATTTCAATAATAGGGCCAGTACGAGTACGCTCGATGAGTAAACTAAAAAGGAAACTTGAACTCAGTATTACAACTTGACCAGTCAATCTATTTTGTTGGTAATGTTGTTAAAAGAATGTGCATTTAATAAGACAGATGTGTTTTAACGCACTTTGAGTTGTGTTGTAAACCTACCCAATAGAACCCCGAGAAGTGGTTGAAATCCATTTTGATCATAGTCATGCATGACTATGTCAGGGTAATCTTAGTCATCAATGATTCCTTGGTTGAGAGACCGGATCGATGAATGTAAAGTACCTTGTAAGTAGTATTCCAATAAAGGATGTGATTATAATCAACATCCTTTTGCTACATGTCTGAAATGACCTAAAATTCATGCAGCTTAAAGGATCCATGTATGGATTTAAACATGCATCTCGGGTGAATCCTTCCACAGTGATGATTCAACTTAAGTTTGGTTTTCCACGAGCTTGATGAAGGAAGCCCGAGCATTAGCAAGAAGTTCGGTGGGAGCTAAGTTCATTCACTTCTGGAATAAGTTAAGTAATTGATTAAAACAAAAGTTCATTTGTGTTTTTAATCGATTGATGACAAACTTCATGAATCGTGATTCATTCATATAGTTACCCATTATTTACTTCACAGTAGTTGAAATATATAATATACATGTGTATTGTATCCTCGATGAGTGAAAAGTTAAAATCCTAAGTTAGTCTATGCTTTCTAGAGGGAACATGAATTGTTGATTACGCTTTCTTGACCTAGAAACATAGGATAGCAAGGCCTTGGTCGGATACGATAGTTAGAGGCGACCATGCAAATAACTAACTGGTGTTTGATTAGTGATCAAGATTGATCACGTTAACTCTGAGGACTAGATCAATACGTAAATTTTGCCGGTCTTATGTGCAGGAAGCTAGTATGAGCAGCAATTCATAGAAGATATATATATTTGTGTCCTAGGATATTTGTTTAGAATTTTAGGTTCAACGGTGTTAGACCTCACGATATATAACTATACGTGTTATATGAGCTCTATTAGCGACTATGACCAAAATCTACTTTAGCGGTGATTATAACGCGGCATATGTTAGGTCACGCGGTAGTATAACGATAGATGTTGATATATTGGGAAGGATTTATCCGTCCTTGATATCTGAAAGATCTCGGGCTACTACATGGGTTAGTGCTTGATTGGTTTTTATGGGGACGCCATAAATGCTTATTAAGTTCATACTCTAGTAAAAGAAAGTTATTGAATTTCGCTGACACACTTAGCATGGTTAGCCTACGACTAGAATCGCGTGATAAAAAGAATTGTAAATGTCGTCCAAGGGCAAGTGGTTGTGTTGAAATCAATGAGAATTGATTCCCTTTTAGTATGCATGTTGCGACAATTGTGTATCAATTCATTACCGGGTTGGTTAAATGTGATTACTAGAACTTAGTGTTCACCTTAGTAATGGTATATTACTAGTGTGGGTTCTCATGATAATTTAAGGGTTATGGCGGTGCTAGATCTTACTCGTGTCGTTATAATAATAGTGGTGGTCGATTATTATTATTATACAACTTACTATTATACGAGCCTAGAGGTCACACACATACGGTGGCGTTGAATTATATTTCATGTATGAAATTAAGCTAAATTTGCTAAATTGAGAGTTGATTGTAATCTTGAATATTCTCAATGAGATTTTACATTGACAATGTAAAAAATATAAATTGGATGAATCCAAATTAATTAATTGGTCAATTGAATTAATTCGATAGTTAGTTGAGCTTAACAACTTGTTAGTGTTTGATTTTACTTAACGGTTTAATTAAATTTAACGAATTCGGCTTCATTAAAATTTATTCGGTTGGGCTTTAGAGTTTTATTTATATAAGCAAACTTATTAAGGTTTCAACATAAGTTTTCATGAAATGAAAAAAAACTAGCCTCCTCCATTTTCCTCTCATGGCCAAAAATATCAAGGAAAAATTGAAAATTCTTCTCTTGATTTTTCATCCAATCAATCCATGTTCTAGCAAACACAAATGTAGGATTCAGCGTCTCTGGTGTGGTTTGGACCAGCCCAGAGGCACTACATTTGAAGTGCTCAGCGATGGAATTCAAAGGAGACTTCGTGAAAAGATAATGTTCAATAACAAATGAATTTGTAAATTATTATAATAGTTAACTAAACAAATAACTTATATCTCGGGATGTACCATGATTTGATTGAAGAGTTCTTTGCCCCTCGTTTGACGGAGGAACAAATAAATCGGCAGTAGGCTTAAATTTAGGTAAATGGTTTCACAATCATATGCGGAATAATGACGCTTGCACACCTCGGAGACACTTGCAAGTGGGCGACTACTGAAATCAAACGGTACCAAGGGCTATTACGTCAATGGGTACTACTTTGACATTAGGTGTCGTAACAACGGCACTTACAATAGCGGAGTGTGTGTTAAAGGTTCCTACTATGATGATGATGACCATGTTGATTATTATGGGGTCATAGAAGATTTGAGAATTGTCGTCGCGGCTACTTACGTGATAAAGTTGTACTCTTCAAAGTGTTATTGGTTTGACACAAGCGGTGGATGCAAATACATCAGAGGCGGAATGGTTCAAATCAAACACAGAAGCGAGCCTCAGGGGATGACCCACTTTATCCTAGCATCACGGGCACAACAAGTATGCTATCTTAGCTACATCTCAAGCGAGTAGAGAGCATACTTGGTGGTGTGTTGCAATGAAGGCAATGCTTAGAAGCCTGATTGATTGAGCTTCGCCTGCAAAATGTTGATGTGGAAGCTTTAAATCTGAAGACATCTTTCAAGAGGAGCAACAGCACACAGCTTGTTCTAGTGGATCCATCGAGCGATGTTGACATTGTTGCGAAGGGATATTCCAATTTGTTGCGAAGATGATTCGGATAGGGCGATAGTGATGCTTCCGCGATGCAGCGTCGGTTACCGGATAATGATTTGAACTTCGGAAGGAAGGCTATTTCGGGAAACGATACTAGTAGGCCAGCCTCGGAAGAATTAGGATCCTTCATTTTTTGTTGCAAGTTTTTGTGTGTAATACTAGTAAAAACTTCTAAATATTTCATTTCATGAGGTTGCGAAATGTTGAGAGAAATACTATTTGTTTTGTCGATTATTTGTGGTTTTCTTGAATTTGAAAATGAAAGCCTATCAATATTCCATTTCGTCTTATTCCTTCCATAGCGATTAAGTGTTTGTGTTTTAGAACAATTTTCTGATAATGGTGTGAAGTAGTACGGTGTTCGTTCCTTCATATTATTAGGGCTATTGAATGTTCGTGTGTTCGTAAGCATAACATAATCAATTGTGGCAGTTATGCAGAAGGAATGGTGTCGGTTATGTGTCGGTTAGGTGTCGGTATGTGCAATTACATTATTCAATATGGTGTCGGTATAGTGTCGGGTAGCGTCGGTATCCAAAATTTTCGGATTCCCGCTTAAAATAAAGTGCGGGAATTTTAAAACATTTTACACACATGGCGTCGGTCTGGTGTCGGTATGGCGTCGGTCAGCTTAAATTTCAGAACTCAGCCCCTTCCACTATATAAACACTTCTAATCTCATAATCACTATATTTTTTACATTTTAACTTTCACAATTTCAACCTCAATTATAATTTACTTATTGTTTTGTTTAATTTTATAATAATGGCTACTAACTTTCTTTAATTGTTTCTTTTGTAGGGAATTTATTTGAGGTAATTATTTTGTTAGATATCTAATTATTTATGATCTACTAACCTTGTTATATTGTTTCATTTAACGAGGAAAATTGTCTCGGGTAATTATTTTACAGTACATTTATGTCTCTAATTATTTTGTTTAATTTTGTTTACATTTAAATTTTTATGTCTCTCTAATTTTTATCTTCATAATAATGTTGTTACATTTCGTTTTATTGTAGGAAAAATTATTTAAAAGAAGAAAAAGTGGTAATTTTAAATATTTATATTTGTTGATTTTTGGATATTGTTTGTGTTATTAATTTTGTTTTGGTCTTTATATTCTTTGTTCGTTTTTTTAGATAGTATTTTGTGTTATTATTTTGTTTGATGTTTATGTTGATATTTTGTTTTGATGTTTAAATTGTTTTGATGTTTTTGTATGTTGTTTGCCTGTTTTTTGGGTATTATTGTGAGTTTTATGACTGGTTTCTACAAATGTTGCGGCATCAGTACGCATAAAATTTTGGAAAATTTACAGGTGGTGTCGGTATGGTGTCGGGTAGCGTCGGGTTTATGTCCAAATGTGGTGTCGGTTTTGTGTCGATCTTCAACACATTGACGGTATTATAAACTATGTGGTGTCGGTAGGGTGTCGGTAATAAAATAAATCAAAAATAATATTAATTACATATAGTCAGGTAGCATAGTGTCGGTAATAAAATAATTCAAAAATAATTATAACCACAAAGTGTCGGTAAAGTGTCGGTAATAAAATAAATCAAAAAGAAATTAAAATGTTATATGGCGTCGGTGTGGTGTCGGGTAGCCCGAACCCAATGGGCCGTTGTTATCTCTATGTAGTGTCGGTTTCGTGTCGGTATGAGATTTAGTGTCGTCAATTAGGCGTCGGTCATATCTTGGAGCACTACATCGACAGGGAAACACTCGTGGCGTCGGTGAGATTGGCGGTGTCGAGGCGACCTGCTTTCCCTATTTTCTAGTAGTGAGTGAAATTTGTTGGACGTTGAGATACCATGGGAATATCAAGAACACGTGTGGTTGAGATATTAGCTACCCAAAAAGTATTTAGATTAAAAAAAGAGATGTACTTGAACAAATATAAATGAGTCTTAATATAGTACATATATGCAATAAAATTATTGCAACACTTACTGTTGGGGAAGTTGCACCATTCGAAGCATGATTTGTGCCTGTTTGATATATGTTACTTGTATTGCCATATTCAAATGTTGATCGTCCAACTCGCATTTGGTCAAGGGTGATCGTTGTTGATGTGGAAGATTCTGTCCATCTCCATGCCTGAATATAAACTTAGTATAGCTATTAATAAAATTATATGTTAGCCTTAGATTAGTAATTGAAAGTTAAGTAATTTTGTAAATGGTGTCCCATACCAGTAGTAATTGGGCGAGTAACTGATGTATTAACATCATCAGCCATGTGTGTATCTTGTAACTGCGGATGATGCAATGTGCTCCAATATGTGTCCCTCATGGCATGGTAGTTTTCTCGACGTCTAGAAAGAAGTGCTTCATGCTGGCTTTGTCTCCTTAGATTTTGCCGTGCATTTCGATATTCCCTCAATGAATTTGTACAATTTAAGTTGCCATGGTCCTTCTATTGTTGGCACGCCAGTTTTTCAAGTACTCTCTACGTTGTCTTTTATTCTCTCTTTGAATCTCATGCAATGTTAAAGACTGATTGGGTGTTGCAAAACTCATTTTTAAGCTTGAACCATGGTGCAAAAATAAAAGTAAAACACGTAAAAGTGGGCATAAAACATAATGTCCTATACATCACTTAATATTAAAGAATAAAACAAGCTATGAGTCCAAATTGACTAAAAATGAAAAAATAGGATGAAGTTTAAGTTGAGACCAGAGAGTCTCAACCAATATACAAACTAATAAATGGTATAAATATAAAAAATTACATACCAATATATTTTACATCATTTTTATATTATACTTACATCATGGTTACTACTACAAAAATATGTGTGATTAATACGTTTAATCAATTTTAAATTTTTATAATTTAATAACATAACCCAGTTGAATATTAGAACTTTACATGGCTAAAATATTTTGACCTCATGGCACACATAGAATATTTGGCAGGCTCTCGGATAGAGTATACAATGATAGAGAAGATATATAAACATGAACACATAGTTGAGTCTATTTAGTTCAAAATAAAATAAAAAAGAATCAACCTTTAAAAAGAGGAATACCAATAACATGGGGGTTGTTGAAAGTTGGATGGTCGAAGGGTGGTTGCTGATGGGCTTTATTTGAGGTTGCATTGGATACGGGAGATTCAATGGCAGTTGCATTGTTCTTCATCAAGATTATATGGGTAGATATAAAAAAGCTTCCTCTTACATGGAACATGGATTGCTATTGAGTTTGTTATACTTCTTTGATCTCAACCAACTGAAATTGAATGTCACAGAAATTAAACGAAAAATAAAATTGCAAAATGACGGTCAATACTGCATGCAAGAGTTATAATATTAATGGAGAAAGTGGGGGAAGTGACTAAGTGAGTGGAAGTTGATAAAGTATGTTCAGTTACTCAACCTTTCAATGTAAAAGGTGGGTAGTGTTTTAGCAACGACTCTATTCCTTTTTTTCTGAATTTTTTTTTTTAATTGGTGAAAATTGTCCATTACATTTAATAGCGAGTTAGTGACATGGCTAATCTAATTGAAGAGATAGCTTCACCAACCTCCCCTTTTATAATATGGGTATAAAAAATTTAAGATAAGACCAGACGAATTCAATAAAGAATCTTATTTCCTCCGTCCTCCCTTGCCAAAAGTTTTCTTGATCAATAAGGAGTAATTTTCTTTAATTATTAAGTAGACGTTGCAAAAATTCTTGATCAAAGACGGAATAATTTTCTTTAATTATTATGTAGACATTGCCCAAAATGAAATGATGATAATCTATGACTTCTTAAACTGCTCCAACTCGTAAATACTATTCGTAGCATTCTTTAGTCTCCATTATTATAATTAGGGCAAAATGGTGAAGAGTCCATCTATATTTTTCGTGGTTTATATTTTATCCAGTATATGTTACTTTTTGTGATTCCACCTATTTATTATGGTAAAATCCTGTCAATCGGACCATTTCGTCTGTTTGACGTTAGGTTGATCGTTAACTTGATTTTTTAGTAGTTGAAATGTAATTTTTATTAATTTTTAGCCCCAAAGTAAAATATACTTATAAATTGTCCAAAATTAAAATCCATCCCATAAATAAAAAACTCTTTATATTCCCAAATCATATTTTTCCCCCAAATTGATTTTTCTCCTTTTAAAAATAGATGGAACCTAAATTAAAAAAGGGCAAACTCTTCACTTCACTTCATTCAACACTTAGCAAAAATCAATCAAAAACCTATCCCCAATTTCTCCATCATCCAAGACAAAATCAAAAAATCAAAATGACCCCTAAAAAAGTCAACCCTCCCAAAATGGACAACTCAAGTGGGACAATTGATGGAATCGCGAAGTGGTTCGGGTCGAGTCGCAGCAGCTGCGTTCTTCGTCTCGCGTCAACCTCTCCACCTCCGATTTGGATGACGAAGACGAACAAGAAGCCAAGGATCGCCCGTTTAATTATTATTAATATAATGTGTTTGTGTAATTTAGTACAATGCATTTTGTTGGGTATTCTTTTGTTTGTATTGAATAGGCTGATTCATTTCAAATCAGTAGGTTGAAGTATTTTTCCTTCTATTTAATAGTTATATGCATTTTAAGTTCCTGTTGGGTATTTTTTATTTGAATTTAACTAATATGATATAAATATCTGGAGAGAAATAAGAGATAATGAGGATGATTTTATTATTTTAAGGAATTGTGTAGAATCTGATATAATGAGCTAGCTTTGTTATGAGAACTTTCAGTATCTGATAATAAGATAATTAAGTAACGATGAATAAGTAGCACAATTGATTCTCCGTCGAGTCTCGTTCACTTTCTTGATACGTAAGGCGAGCTTGGTTGACAGGCATCCCATGATATAATGTTCCGTAGCAGCTCCCCACTTGTGGATGTTTGTGTTCAGCAATGCCCACCGTTAAAACCTTCTTTGGGAAAACCCTTTTTGGGACAAAAGCGCAGTGAAGGAGAAAAAAAGTCACGTTATCTGTATAATGTTGCGCCGTTAAAACCGCCAATAGAAAATCGATTTGGAACAAGCACCCTCGATTAAGGAAAAAGTCTGACATGAACTAACTCCCCACTCGTGACTTCATCAATCACTTAGTTGATGTAGTGTTATCTTTGGATAAGCTTTTTTGAATATTGAGGTAAGTGATTTAGTGAAAATATCTGCAGATTGTCCGCATGAATGAAATGATTGAGCGTCAATTTCATAAGATAAATGCGAGCCGCATGTATGCACAAGTAATATGGATCTGTTGGATCATAATTCCCCAATCAGCATTCCTGACTTTTCTTCGTGAATTTTAAGTGTGTGCGTGTCTAAATGATGTTGCAATATAGAGCACATTTCGTATATCACCATGAAATATATCACAGAAATAAATAGAAATCATGTCCCCATGTGATCCTCGATAAAATCATATAAGTATCATGCATTAGCATAACAATTGCCTATAAATTAAATAGGTTTAAGGCACTTATATATGATTCTTGAGACCATATAGATCTTTTATATTTTCTCGATATTAATGGCGCTCTTCGATTTTTTGGGCGTGTGACTTAGCGTCGCAATGTCGTGGTAGGTAACTGCGGCGTTTATAAGCGAAATCAAAACGTAACATCTGGCTTGCGTCGCGATAAATCAAAAGCGTCGAAGACATGTCATACCTGAAATAGTATGATGATTGTGTGACATTTGGAAAGCGTCACCCGTCAATGAAATAACCGGCTAAAACAAAATAAAGCATTAGCGATTTGACTGTCAACCGCCCTGCGCGTCCTGTTATGCCTTTGAAATTAAGCCTTGTTTTACTTGGAAAATGTACTTAATATTAAGATAATTAAATTATAACATACGTGGCAAAATCGCATCATAAAACACCTTAATTAAGAAAATGTACTTAAGATTACTATAATTAAATTTTAAAATATGTAGCAATAATGTTACATAATTAATATTAAATAATTAATTTATAAAAAATATAATAATATTCGCCACGCCATAAAAACGTCACACCATTAATATAAATTAATTAATTTATAAAATATAATAATATTATACGCCGTAAAAAGCGTCACCAGCTGATAATATTACATAAATAATTAAATCGATATAATAATATGAGCGCCGTAATAACATCACGCACTTAATATTAAATAATTAATTTATAAAATATAATAATATTCAGCGTGCCATAAACGTCGCTATTAATTAAATAAATAATTAATATTTCAACGCCATAATAACGTCTGCAATTAATACTAATGAATTAATTTATAAAATAATAATATTAGCCCGCATCATAAAAAATGTCCACACTTATTAATATTACATAAATAATTAAATCGATATAATAATAATAATAAGCGCCCATATGCGTCTGGCAGCCAATATTAAATAATTAATTTATAAAATATAATAATATTGACAGCGCCATAAAAGCGTCACACTATTAATATTAAATAAATAATTAATAATAAAGCGCCATAATAATGTCCACGCAATTAATATTAATTAATTAATTTATAAAATATATAATAATATTAGCCACACCGTAAAATATTAATATTAAATAAATAATTAAATCATTAATAATAATATCAGCGCCATAATAACGTCCACGCACTTAATATTAATTAATTAATTTATAAAATATAATAATATTACTCGCGCCGTAAGCGTCAGCATACTTAATATTAAATAATTAATTTATAATATATATAATAATAAACATAACGCCATAAAGCGTCGCACCGTATAATATAATAAAATAAATTAAAAATAAAACTTTCATAATAAAAGTATTGTAAATATAAAAACAAAACCTGAGCATTCAAACAATAAACAAAATATCAATTTTTAATTTTTAAATCTTGTATATATATATATACAGCATATATATATGAAACAAAATGAATAAAAATATAAACAATTATTTAAACATTGAATATGAGCATTCATAATAAAGAATATTAATTATTTTGATTAAATATAAACAACTATTTAAACTCTTATTTTTGATTTTACACATCCAAATAATAAACAAGTTAATAATAAAACAAGTTAATAAAAATATAATATACCTCGTTTTAAGATTAGTTGCTGCAAAAAAAAAGATAAGTTAGTATATAACGTTATAATAAAAACTATGAAATCAATACATTAACTTAATAACTAAATCACACAAAATGAAAGAAAAGCGAAAAATTATACCGACATTTGAAGATGAAGAAAAATGGATTTGTTATCTTATATTTATAGGAGGAGATGAAGAAATGAATATTATTATAGAACTTTTTGAATTTTGAATTCCCGCCTATAAAAGCGTCATGAAACCCGCCATACTATATTTGTCACCCAATGACTAAACCCACGTCGCGTACGTCTTGGCGTGTAAATTCCGGATACTTTATGAAAATATCTTAGCGTCACGAAATGTCAAACAAAAATTAAGATATGTGCAATGGTTTAGCGTCCACGAAATGTCATACAATATCTTTATATTAATAAATTAAATCCTATAACGTCACAGAAACGACATAGACAAAAATTAAATCGTAAAATACTTTGATATTAATAAATTAATTATTATAACGTTGCCAAAATGTCATATCATATCTTTATATTAATAAATTAAATCGTAGAACGTCACAAAAACGACATAGACAAAAAATGAAATCCCATAATACTTTGATTTTAATCAATTATTATTATAACGTCACAAAAATGTCATATCATATCTTTATATTAATAAATTAAATCGTAGAACATCCATAAGCGACATAGATAAAAATTCTTCCAAATAAATTACCGAAGCGGAATGAAACTCTACTTGATAGATATGAAACTCGCACTACCCAGTATACCTCAGATTGTATAATCACATTATATCAAATAATTCAGTTTATAAAATAAATGTTAAACAAGTACATAATACATTATATTATTAGATAACGTGCACTAATAATTCTCGTCATTCTCATCATCGTCGTCGTCGTCTTTTTTCCTCATTATCTTCATTTGTAAATAATAGTGGGACTTAAATCGTAAATCGTAAATCTCATATAAACCCATTGTCACAAAGAATATTGTATTATCTAGGCTCTATTGTTGGTTGAGCAGGTTTTGGCACTGGATTCTGCTCTTCTTCTTTGAAAGAACTTCGACATGTATCTTCTTGAATATTAGTCGAATCAATTTGACTCACTATGAATGTTTTTGATCTGACCGCCGTTGAAGATGTTTCTTATCATCGACCACGTAGTCGATGTAGAACACTTGTTGCGTGAGGCAAGGATAAAAATATCGTCGATTGTAAACTTTCTTGCTTTTTTATTTGCGATTCGGTCTTAGGGTGCGCCCGCATCACCTCTTGTGTCGAACCCGGTAATGACTTGAATCGGACAAGCGTGCCGTTCGAAACCGTTATATCACCAACTCCGTATTTCTTGAAGAACTCCGTGGTAATCAACGTACTCCAGCTTTTACGAATACGAAGACCGCTCACACAAACACCACTATTATTTTGTAATAACCCGTCACGTTTAAAAAAAAAAAAATATTTTTCGGTCGGTGGGACAGGGCAGTATAAATAATTCGATGATAATATTATTTCGTAAAATTTTTGAGCAGATTACATTTATAATTTAGTATTTTTTGTCGTGGAATGTTTTATCTTTTGAGCCGAATTACATTTATAATC
>JADFUC010000123.1:0-14476 GCA_019722365.1 Lithospermum erythrorhizon
TTTCCAAGAAAAAGTTTAGAATGAGAACAATGCATTTACCTACGGGATCCTCGCCACCGTCTCTCACCTAAGTAAAATCGATACTCACGAATCCTCAACTGGCCTCACCGGCACCCAATAACTGAGGTCAAAGGTAAGTTCGACAATTTTATGGAAATATGTCACCTGGACAGAATTTACCCACATCCGAACGGTAGATACACACAAAGAGATAAAAACATAAATATAGAGTATATACGTATATATAGTAGTGTTAATAACTACATTCATAAGGCTGCACAGAAGAACTATCATCAACATTTATACATTTTAGTGACCCACTTACGTTATTCTGTGACATATCCGCAGATAGTACGCCATACTCAAGCAAACAAAACGCATAAGTTCTCCCCGTATAGCAGCTTATAACACAATAACAATATAATAGAACTCCAAAAAACAAGTAATTACCATAATATCGATATTTCACTTGGAAGAATATCCACCCAATGTCAACACAATGCAAGACCATGCACACAATAACTTATCCGACATTTATATAATGTCGTTGTTCTTTCCGCGGCTCACCCACGAATATAACATAATATCATATCATATCATATCCTTTTCCCGGCTCACCCTTCGACACCCGCTGCATAATATCACAAACACACCCCATCCGCACCAACCCACTTGCCACGCGACTCTAACATGGCCACATCCCAATACGTAAGGACTCACTCTACGTGAAACCTCAAACATGACCAACAACTAACATCACACACCAACACACCAACCACGAGAACCACACAACCACACACACGACTCAACCAACATCACAACAACTAGAACAACCCATATAGAACAACAAGGCAACAATCGCACAACATTTTCAATATAGCAGCCATAATATACCCAAGTCCACAATCTACATCTAACATACTACCATAATGTATCTAATACAACCATCAAACAACTCCACATTTCCAACAAATTCACACAACTACACCAATGCATAAGTTCATAACACAAATACATAATCACGTATCAATTTACCATACACTTCACTTAAACGAATAATATTATCAAACGAGTGATAACTCTACATCAAGTTACATCACTGCGCCCACGCAGTCAATCAATCCGCATTTTCCGCTCCGAGTCTAAACAAAACACCGAAAGTACAATCACTACTAATTTTGTTATAAATTATCTTTTAGCAACTTTTAATACCCATTAGCCACTTTAGGTGAAATATTACTAGTTAGATCTCCCCCAACAAAGAGACTAAACGACAAATCTGCAACTAATCCCCAAACTCCCACGCGTTATTGGTCCCCTGACTAACCCAAACACTAACACCTTAAACAATTCTAACAAATCCCAATTATTAACTCTTCCCACTAATTGACCCATTTCTAATAACCTCAAATCCCAAAATCCAACTACTACTCAAACTAATAAAAACTAATTTCATCATATACTCATCCAACAACTTTTAAACCACAATTTCACCTCTAAACAACTATAATAAAAGTCCAAAAATATAATTATATTATTTTAACACGCTTCGACTCAAGCTCAAACCTCGTCAACCTTAAAAGTCAACCCAACTTTTTCAACACTTTTCTACCTCTAAAATCGACATTATTATAATCTCCTATACTATACTCTCGCCTAGACACAATTATATACTTATATTAATCCTAAAAGTCCCAAGTCAAACTAAAATTCTAAAAAGTTAATCCTAGTCCCAAATTTCATCCAAACACGTACTTCAACTCAAGAACAACTAATTTAAAGCCCAAGAACTAAATTAAGCAATAAAATCTAAACCCAAAAAGTCAACAAAGTCAACCTAGTCGTAAACTCCGAAATACACAAAAGTTTCTACTTTTTACCTGAATCGAAGAGAATGATTTAGGGGAAACTCTCCAAGAAATTCCTAAGTCCAAAGTCATAGATTGAAAGAGAAATCAGAGAAAAAATCGCGTGGGCCACGCCGTCGGATCATGGTAGGGAAGTGGAAGCATGGGTTTCAGTTTTTTGGGCCTTGGCTGGTTATGTGGTGGGGCGGATTGGGCCAAAATATTTTAAGTGGCGAAAACCTCGATCGCTTTTAATCTAATCGTATACCCCGCTTTAACTTATCTCGACAACTAACCTCTAAGATTAACATTTATCGTATATAAAATATAAAGTGGTTTCAAATTTTCCTAATCAATTGAATAATCCTACATTTTAATTTAGTTAATTATCGAAGCCATTACCGGTTTTAGCATTTTTATATTTTAAAAAGTCAATGAAAAGCCGCCAATTACATTAGACATGCGCTGGGATCTTTGTGTCCTATTCCCCGATTAGGAGTACAATCAAGATAGAGGACATAAATTGAAAATAAAAAAAAATAGAATAGTTAAATAAGGTAAAAATTCACTAACATATATAAAAGTATGAATAAGGGTTGTGTTTCTTCCCTTTTTACATTATTAATTATTAAATTACCATTCTCTCTAAAAATCTAAAAGTTATTTCTAATAATAAGAATTAACTACTACTCCCTATGTTTTTTTTATTTGACATTTTCGTATATCGAGGTGGAACTTTGACTATCAATTATTCTTCAACTATATATTCAAAAATTATAAGAAAATAATATTATAAAATTATGTTCAAAGATGGATATAATGATATAACTTTTATATTCATTAAAATAATAAGCTATTAGTAATGAATTGTCTAAGTTTCACCTCGACATACAAAACCGTCATATAAAAAATGGAGGTAGTATTGATTATTCATCATACTTTATACGTACAAATATGTAAGATTATCAATTGGAATATAATCATCCGCACATACGTACGGTTTGAGGATGATACATCACATACATTTGACACATATATATATCGCATCCCTCTTTATAATTAACTTTGTTTATCTACTCCGATTACTATTTAATGATTCAAAGGTATGTATTGAATAACGCATAGTATTTTTGCTCAATTTTGGAGGTATAATTTTTCATGATTCAATTCACAGAATATGTCTCATATATTAATATTATTAATTTATTATACTCATCAATATGATTTTCTCATCCTTATATAGAAACTGATATCTAATAATTAGTGTTAGTTAGAAATAATAATATCTTTTTATGTATAACTGTATTTATTATTGTTATTATAATAGGTGTTTGTTAAATAGTCATATATTTTTTTTATAAAAACTATTATTATTATAATTATTTATTATTATGTAAAACTATTGTCATTATTGTTAATAATATTATTATTTAATTTCATCCAGATATGAATTTTATATATTGGGGTTTATAAAAAATTAAATTATACTTATTAAATCATACCTATTTAATCGACATAAAATCAAATAATTTGATGATACTATATTGATAATCAATTCGTCAATATTTTAGTCAGAGGACATGAAATTGTTAAATTAATATTTGTATCTCTCTATGGACATGTCAGTGTCGTATAGTATCTCTCTATGAACATGTTATTTTATTATAATTTTTATTTTTATATTTAAAAGTTATTTGTGATCAAAGTATCCACTTCAAAAATAAAATAATGTCGAGAAAAAATTCAAAGGAGTGTAGGTTTTATACGGTTTAAGAATGATTTGAATTAGCATAAACAATGTATCAAATATCACTACTAGAATATAGAGCAAAGGCGACGAGGTTTAGAAACCGATGCCAAATGGCGTCGGCTCGTAGCCGATCACTTGGCGGTTAGTATTCGGCCGAATTAAATTGGGCCGTAAATGGCGTTAGTTCAGACACGGTATAGCGTCGGGAATGAGTAAATTTGTAAAAAAGTAAATTCAAATATAATTTAAAATATACCCCCAACGCCAAACCGAGCCACAATTTCATTCTTTTTTACTTTGAGCCCGGTATGGCGTCGAGTCGTTTTAATATAATGCTTGTTAAAATAATGGTAAAAAAAAATATGGCCCGTCGTCTTTACAGCGCCGTTTACTTAAGCAGTTTTAATTGGAAAACAATCCCCCCACTCCATTGCAAAGTTTCATTCACATTGTGCCCCCCCTCCTCTATAATTGATTAAGGTTAGTTTTTACTATTTTATTTAATTTGAATGTTAAATATTAGTTATTAATCAAAATTATTAATTAGATTATTTAGTGAGTTTAAATTATTAATTAGATTATTTATTTAGTTTTAATCCAAATTAGATTATTGAATGAGTAATCTGAATTAGATTATTTAATGTAGATTGAATGTTATATGTAGATTGAACGTGATATGTGCATTTAATTTTATAGTTTAGTATATTCAATTTAGTTTCATACTTTAGTTTAGTTTAGTTTACTTTTTAGATTCAATTATTGAATGTTAGATGTAGTTTAGTTTAGTTTTGAATGTGATATGTAGATTGAATGTTACCCGATTGAATGTGATATAGCTTTAGTTTTCTTTTAGTTATTGAACTTTATAGTTTAAATTTGTTTAATTTTGTTTTATGATTGAATTAATTTATAATGCATATAAACTTTTAGATGAATTATACAATTGGGTGAAGTGGTTATAAACTTTATGATAACTTTAAGTTGAACTTTGAATTGAATTAGTTAGTTATGAGATTAAATTATATAATTCATTGTGTTTTAGATGATCGTTTGAATTAGTAATTAGATTTTTGTTTTGGATTATATGAAATGTTATTACGAATGTTTTGTATATCTAATAAAATTTTCCTAATTTGATTGTCTGAATGACTTCATTTAATATATGAAGGATGATATCACGGAGATCATTCGCGATAAGTATATAAAATTTTGGTTGGATTTAAAAGTTTTTAAATATTTTTAGTAAATAAACATCTAATTAAATTTTGTTTACTTGTCTTTTAGGGATATATACTAATATTCGAATGGGACCTATGCTCGAGCCGACCTTTGTTGAAAGATTTCCGGAAGAGTGGAGGGCTTCTTGACTGACGGAGAAGGCTCGACGTTGCTTCTTTTGAGGCGGCCCAGCGGTAGTATACCTGCAAGGCCGATTGGGAGGCATTATGTCGGCATTGGGCCGAATCCGGCGGCATGAGGTCTCGATATAGGCGATCGAAATTGCCATAGTTCGGGCGCCCGGATGGCAGATGGCGGTGCATGCGCTTGGGAGTAAGTCAATCTTTACCCGATGGCCCGGAGGGTAAAAAATTTCTCTTTTATTGTTTTATTTAATTCAGCTTCATTATTGAAATCCAAATTAAAGTTTTCTTTATTTGTCTTTTAGGAGAAAGAGCTGGGAGAGAGGCTTCACCGTTGGGTATTCTCTTGGAGGCTAAACAAGAAGAATGACAAAAGGAACCGGTGAGGAGAGCGGGCGAAGTTTTACGACCAGTTGGTGAGGCGCTTTCTAAGTATTTGGTTATAAAAAAAGTAGTTTTGTTTGTTTATTGTTTATTTATTAAAACTTATATGGCCATATTGTGAATGTGTGTTCAAATTGCGGGATCGATACGAAGCCTCGGCTTTCGACCCGCGTGAAGTCGGTGAAGTCGTTGTGGATCTCCATGGACCTCTCGAGGCGGGTTGGCAAAGTCGGTTTTCTGCATGTTGTAGCTGTTGCTGCAATTTGTGCTTGTTATTAATCCGATTCTGAGTACCACCACCTCCACCCACTGTTGATGTGATGGGAGGCTCGAGGCAGTTGCGGGGAGGCGAAGGATGGCGGGAGGCGGAGGAGGGGAGAAGCAGGCTCTTTTGAGGAGTAGTGAGCAACCCAGTAGTTAGAAGAGGTCTCAAGAATTTGGCTAGCCCTGGCGCCTATGTGATAAAGCTAGCAGTAGGGCTGCTCGGTGGGCTTCCTTCATTATATTTGCCGGTCTCCCTTCTGGGGCTCGCGGCGACCGGTTTGTTGACCGGATGGAATGAGTACTTTCAGGCTCGATGCGCGCCCTCCGCGCGTCCTCGGCCGGGAGACGGGCGTGCGGCCGCTGCACCCGCTACCGGTCCCACCAGCCCCAGCTCAGTGACGGCCTCGGGATACCCGGCCTAGCATGGCCAGTCGGATAGGATGGATGGATGACTGTCGAGGGATGGTGCTACGTGGAAGAACCTTGATGTAACATATCCGATATTTTTCATCACTGACCGAGAAATGTTAGCATTGGTTTGTATTCTAATGGTCTTAGTCCTTTTGGCAAGTTTGGGCTTGATATTCCTCTTCGCCGGTGATCATCACATTATTATATAATAATTTACCACCGGGATTGTGTATGAAGAAACCATATAAGTTCTTATCTTTAATTATACCAAGGCAAAAATCCGGGGAGAGATATTGATGTTTCCTCGGACCCTTGATTGATGAGTTGAAGGAGTTGTGGAATACCGTTATTAAGGCGTTCGTCATCTAGCAAATAAAATTTCAACATGAAGGAAGGTTGCTTTGATGTAAGCGATTAAAGATTTCCCTAGATATGGAATGTTATACAGTTTGGAGCACACATGGAGCTTAAGCTTGTCCATATTGTATGGAGAATCTGCAGCTTTCGACTAAGAGAAGGTAGAAGCTTGATGTTGGTTTGATTGCCACTATCCTTTCTTGCCTTTAGTACATCCTTTTAGAAGGCAAAAGAAATGCGTTTAAAGACAAACTTATCGCATTTGCACGGAAGGAATGACTTGATGGAGGCGATATATTTGCGGATGTGTGTGGGTTGATCTAATGTATTTACGGTCAAGGTATCTGAGAGACATAGAACACCGGGGCATAATGTTGAGCACAACTAGTGCAAGAAGAGTATATTTTGGAGTTGGGTTATTGTACACGACATAAAAGCGAGACGCAACATGGACTTCCATTACTGCGGAAAAGAACAATAGGTGAAAATAGTTACATGCGCCAATGGATGTTCCCAAAGACATTAATGAATGGATAAGGCTTGACATTCAAACTCATTAGTAGGAGCGAGTTCCATATGCGAGGATGTTGGTAGTGTAGCCTATGTGACGTCCTTAAGAGGTGAATAAGGACTTAGCGATTCCTGTTAACCAATTTTGACTTTTAAACTTCTTTAATCAATTTCACCGAAATGGAAACTTTGGTCAAATATAACATAATTAACCATATACCAAAGTTTCCAAAATCACTCAAATGAATGCTAAATTAAAGATAAAATAAGTAAAAAAGCGATCTAGCAATCATTATGTTAATAAGCATGGCTTCGTATTGATCGACATTAACATTAATCGTTAAATTGCATGTAGATTAAGTCCATTCGCGACTATTAATCCCAATCCTAGCAATCTATATAACATATCACAATTCAAAACATAGATATACTAGGTGAGTTTAAGACATTCTTGATAGAAAGTTTAATTATGATTTGATAGGTCTGACTCTGCTTAATTAAATTCATTGATCAAATCAAACTATCCTAATGAATATTAAATTACGATCAATATAGGATATTCAATTTAGCTCGATTAAACTTGTTCTATCAATACTACAAGTTAATTCAATTATATGCCGACATATTCAATTAGCGCATCAACTAGCATATAATCGAATCCTAGCAATTCTAGCAATATATCAATATAGACTAGAAAATAAAGTAGAGACAGAGAATGCAAAACTCGACAAGGCATGTACCGGAGTTAGCTAATCCTAAATCCTCGACAGGCTCCCTCACCTTAGGCTTTCTATAAGTCACTACATGGTGCTTAACTGGAAATGTTGGTGAAGCTGACCAGCTTTCTGACCATAGCTCCTTCTAAGAATCAGCTTGAGTTTCAACTCTTGAGTACACCACTAAGAACCCAAGGAATCACCAGGATTTCACTCCCATCAAGTCGAGATGAAACTCCACTACCTCGAGGCCTCTATATCCTATTGCTTGAGCCTCGACACTATGACAATCTCCTCGATTCTAGCTTGAGTAAGCCTGTGACACCTCAGACCTTGAGCCTACAGTATGAAGAACAAATCCTAGCAATAGGACATCTCTTTTTATAGAATAGAGATTGTTTTAATTAAATGTTCTCGATTAGCTACAATAGGATTACAATTTAAGAACATTTATAACTCCTTGTCGTAGATAAAATTGAAGTTTGATCCTTGTTGAGTAGATATGACTTTGAAGATCTTGAACTCCCCTTTTTTGAGCATTTCATCAAATACCTTACATGCTATTTGTTTCCCATTTCTCATTTCAAAGTGAGCCTGAAACCAAACTTACTCTCTTTGATAATCAAGATTAAAGCTCACATGTTTGAGAAATTTGGTGTTTAAAGATGAGAAATATAACCTTTGAATAATGTATTTTTAACTCAAAAATGTTTGGAAGAGTTAGCAGTTGCAGGAAGATTGGGGTTTAAATATCGTTAAGCCCCGGAGTTCAAATGTTTAAAACTCTATTTTTGACCCCCGTGAGGCCTCCGTTGGGGCATGGGGTACTTCTGAGAATGGTCAAAAGCGATTCATAGGGCCTGGCTGAGACCCCTATCAGTATGTGGTCACGATGGTCAAACTTTAAAAATTCATTTCCCGCTTCGTTATAACTCCAATTTTGATGATTCAAAAAGAGTTGGAAAGCTCTTTTGAAACCGCTTTGATAATATGAAATAAACCCAGTTTAAAAATATTAAGATTTTCAAAATATTTTCTTTTTGAAAAATATTCTTAAAAACATTGAAAGCGGTTAAGTTCTTTTGTCAAAAACTGATTTGAAAAATATTTCCCAAATAAAAGAAAACTTCAACAAGATCAAGGAAGGAAAGTAAGTAAGATTCAAGCCATAACGTTTAGCTCTTGATCCAAGACTCGTCTCTTCCGATCTTGATTCTTCGTTAAACTCTTCTGCTTGTTCCTTTCGCGGCCGGTAGATGGATGATCTTCTTAACTTCATCGTCATTCTTTACTTTGAAGCTTTGTATGGTTGATTAGAAGAAAATTACTATGGATATATGAGTATAATACAAATCCATAGTTCGAGGGATCTCTTTAAAGTGCATACTACATTATTCATATAAAAACATATAATTAAATTATATGAACAGAGGACTTCTGATTACAGCGAATTAAATTCCACAAAATTCACACGCTTCAAATTCTACTTCGTGAATTTGACTTCCACCTCTCCTTGTTGTAATATCAATGCATTATGATATCTAGTTAGTCCACACCGGGAGGTTGAATCAGAACTAATCTATGCTAGTAAACAAGGATGAACAAAACCGAGGAAAAAACCCCAAAATTCTTGGGAGGTTCGGCCAAAGGCGGTACTAGGGTTTTTGGTGAAAAGTTTTTACAAAACTTTATGATGAAAAACCTAAAGTTTGCTTATATAGGGCTGGGTTAAAACGAGCCCGATAAACAGCTTCCGTTAGAAATATTAGCGACTCGTTAACTCTATTAGTTCGTTAAGACACTAATGAGTTGCTAATAAGGATTGAACTATTTAATTAAGCTAATTAAATAGTAATGAGTCAATATCAAATAATCTTTCAAGTTATCGATAAATACTAAAATTACTCGGGCAATTAAATAACTATTTAATTGATTCTATTTGTTCAATGTGATATTCTACATAAAATGTAGAACCCTTGTAATTGAAAATACATTTCTCAATTATGATCTCTTAATTTCATACATGAAATATAACTCAACGTCCTTTGTATGTGTGACCTTAAGGCTCGAGATAATAGTAAGTTGTATAATAATAATAATTGACCAATTACTATTATTATAACGATTAATAGTAAAGATCTAGCAATCGCTCATAACCCCTTAAATATCGCAGAGAGCCACACTAGTATTATACAATTACTAAGTTGAACACTAAGTTACGATAATCACATTAACTTATTTGGTAAATGGTGCTACACAATTATGCATAGCGGGCATAATAAATGGAACCCGATTCTCATTGCAGTTCCAACAACTCAGCTTGCCGCGGGCGATTATCTTACAATTCCTTTATCACGATCTAGTCGTAGGCTAACCATAAGAAGTGTCATGAAACACCCACAACTTTCTTTACTCGAGTATGGGCGAATAAGCATTTATGGCGTCAGCAAACCAATAGGTACCAAGCGTATGAGAGGCACGAGATCTTCCTTGTATCAGGGCGGACAAATCCCTCGATATATCAACATCTATCGCTATACTACATTTGTGTGACAACATATGCGTTATAATCAGCCTTTTTAAAGAGGCGTTTGGTCCATAGTCAAAAGTCTGAGCTTGTATAACACGAGATAGTTATATATCGTAGGTCTAAGAATTGTGAACCTAAAATTCTAAACAAATGTCATAGGACACAGATATACATATCTTCTATGAATTCGTTTCGGTCATACCAGCTCCCCAGTCACCAGACCGGCAGCCCACGGTATTGATCTAGTCCTGCAGGCTAACGTGATCAATCTTGATCACTAATCAAAACACCATGTTAGTCATATGATGCTTGTCGCCCTAACTATCAGCATCTGACCAAGGCTTTTGGCTATCCTATGTTTCTAGGCTTGAAGAGGTGTAATTAACGATTCATGTACTCTCTAGAAACATAGACTAACCTAGGATTTAACCTTTCGCTCATCCAGGGATACTTACATGTATATTATATGCTAAGAAATTCAAACATATAGTCGCAAACAAATATATTAAAATATAGAGAAGCAATAATATTCAAATATTTGTTCACATAACACAATAGATACATCTTTGTAATAACCCGTTACAAAAAAATTTCTTCAAAATTTTGATTCGTAAATTAGGACCGGGGAATAGTATAATTTTTCGATGACAGTATTATTTTGTAAAAACTTTTGAGCCGAATTTCATTTATAATTTAGTAGTGTTTGCTTGTGGAAGAATTTTATCTTTGAAATGGGTTCGTGGAGATTTAGAATGCGATGGCGAATTAACGAGAGCGAGCGGGTCTCGAATTTTTTATAAATGTATCTTTGCAAGCTTATCCTCCACATCATCAAACACTTCACAATTTGTATCTTGTTCCATTTTTGGGCAGAGAGAAACTTCCTCCCCCACTTGAACATTTTTCCATTTCTGCTTGATTGTCATTTCGAACTCAAAGCGTTTGTAGAATATTGTTCTCTTCATCGTTCTCTTCGAGTTAAGGTAAGAAATTTCAAGTCTTCAGAGACGTTGACTTTTAGTTGACTTTTACATAATTGAATTTTATGATAAATCTTAGTTGGTTATGGGTTACGTATTTGAGTATTGAATTCGTGTTAGAGATGCGTTTGGGGGCGTTATGGTCGACTTGACTTTTAGGTTTTCGGTTGACTTTTATGTGGATATTTTTATAAGACTTTAAATGTGTGTAGGAAGTTATATTGGGACCTTATTATAGTTGTTATGATGTTAAATTGGTGATTTAAAATTGATTAAAGGATGTTATGTTGAAGAGTGCTTAAATTCCAAATTGAGTTATAATTGATATTTGAATTATAGATTGTTGTTAATTATGGACTTGATGATTAATTAGAATGACTTATAGAGTTGATTTGTAGTGAAAGTGATAAGATGAAATTTAAGCGGGATCGATTGGGTTGTGTCCGATGGGATTGTAATTCGATAGTTATCCGTCCAAGTTATACCATTTAAGAGATAGTTCCCCTAAGAGTTGGTTATGTATCTTCTAGAAACGCCGGTATATATAGTAGTAGGTCTTGATTATACTTTTACAGGTGTTGGCGTTGATTGTGGAAAGAGCGATTACCTTGATTGTCTTTCGCGAAAGGTTTTGGTAGCTAGCAGTGATGCTTATCTCACGGGTGTTACTTTACGTACTGCAGCAGTTTGTGATATACATGTTATTATGATATGTTATGTGAGAATGATGTACATGTCATTTATGTTATGATTATGAGAATGATATACATGTAATTGTTGTGTTATGTGATTGTGTTTCTATGGCTGAAGATTCTTTGGAGTAAATGTAACTTGAACTCCAACTTATATTTACGAATTCTTTGGCAATAGGGTATTTGTCATTTTGTATTGAGGATCTGATCATTATCATCTGTTGTAACGGCATTACTTTATTTTTGGGATATGTTGTGTATATATATATGGGTTTGTCGTTTCGATGTCGGTGATGGATTATAAATTTAAAAAGCTGTTTGATTTGGGAAACTTAATTGTGATGATACATTTTTGGATGAAAGCAATTGTATTTTAAATGAGTCGTCATCGGTTTGGTGACTCTACGGTGTTCAGTTTTAATGACTCTCGAGGCAGGCACAGGGGTCGTTACACATCGACTCCAACAACCCTAGGCATGCATGCAAGACCTATGTTCGCTGCATGCTCATCATGCTTTGCCTGACTTAGTGGTTTAGTAAAGGGGTCGGCCAGATTGGCCTCTGTTTCTACTTTACATACTTTGACATCACCTCTATCAAGCATATCTCTAATCAGGTGATACTTTCTGAGTACGTGCTTGGACTTGTGATGTGCTCGGGGTTCATAGCTTGGCTGTGCCCCGATATTATCCGCAAGCAACTCAGCTGGTCCTGATACTAGGTACCACACCAGTTCGGTCCACGAACTTCTTTATCAACTGTGCTTCTTTAGCGGCGGGCATTTCTGCGATGTCTCAGATTACGTGGTAGAATCGGCAACGATTACTGTTGGAACTCCTCGAGAATCTTGCTCCACCGTTGAGATAAAATAAATACCAGGGCCGGGAGCGATAGTCGTCTACATCGGTTTGAAAGCTGGCGTCGGTGTACCCCAATCACTGCTAACTCCTGTCTCCACCATATACCAAGAAAGCATCTTTAGTTCTTCTCCGAGATGCTTCCAAGATGCGCCAGCTGCAATCCGAGTGGCTTTCACTGGATTAGCTTGGTATCTGCAGTTGCAGCAGTGCGTAAGACACATGGTCTAGTGCCTGACATAGCGCCACATGATGGATCCTATGGCCAGAAACATAGGTATGTCCTTCGTGCATTCATCTCGGCGCACTTGTAGTGGGACAACGTGCTCTGGCGAGTTGAACTCCGTGTCTCATGGGAGATTACCGCTTCTTGGAATTACTCGTGAACCTTTGCGTTACGCTATTCGCGCAAAGTATCACGACCATCGATGACCTCACAGCTCGATCCGGTGGATCTTTATTCCAAGTATATCACGTACCGCCTAAGTCCTTCATTGAAACATTTTTAGCCAATCCTTGGCCAGAGTTTAGTAACTCTACGTTGTTTCAATGATAGTATATGCATCGACATACCGGGACTATGAATGATACATATACAGCTTACCTTAGCATACACAAAGGAATTTAACTGCTTGATTCTTATTAAACCAAACTCTTTGATTGATTCATCAAAACGTAGATTCCAACTGCGGGATGCACTAGCAAGACCATAAATGGACTTTACAGCATACCTTCTTAGGTCACTTTAGGGCGTGTAAAACTGGAGGTTGTGCCATTATGCGCATCTTCTCTAATTTCCATTCGAAGGCGGTCTTTACATCCATTGCCATATTTCATAGTCATGAAATCGGCAATAGCTAGATTATCGGATGGATTTAAGCATAGCCCTTTGGCGAGTAAGTTTAGATCATAGTCCCCTCCGTGAACTTGTTTGAAACCTTTATTCTAAAAGCTTTAGAAAACATCAACGTTTCCGTCTTTATCATGTTTCTTCTTAAATACCCATTTACATTCAATAGGGCGAGCCCCATTTAGTAAATCCAACAAGGACCAAACCGTTTTGGTACATAGAATCCATCTCAGATTGCATGGCTATTTGCCATTTGTCAGCATCCTTGCTATTAGTTCTTCTTTGTAAGAGATGGGCTCGTCGCTCTGATGATGAAAGCCGCCATACCGGCCCTTTCTGGTTAGTAGCGTCTGTTGGATCTCTAAGGGTTGGTTCTTCCCGGCTTCACATGGATCAAAACTGAGTCTTATGAAAGAAGGTTCGATTCTTGTGGTGTGTCGGATGCCTCTGCGTTAGATGCATCGATATTGACTTAAGTAGGCTTGAGCTTCGTCCAAGATGAACACCATTATAGTCATACGAATGATATTCCCTTTTCAAGGGAATACTCGTTACGCCAATGAATTTTATTCTCACTGCTTGGTGAAGTAGTAACCAAGCTGTTTCCACCCAGATATCCTATGAAATAGCATTTGCTCCAGATTTGGGCGCAAGTTTATCTTTCGCCTTCGCCCCCCCAGACCCGCGTTCACTGACCACCGTTCCAAGCCGCCTACCGCCCATGCTTTCTCTATTTTCAGTTTATGTTTAATTTTTTAGTTTATTTTATTTTTTCATTTCTTTCTGTTTTAATAATTTCCGAATTTTTTTTTTTATATATTCTTGGTAATTTTTAATTTTACATTTTCTATTTTATCTTTTTAGAATTGTTTAATCACATTTTTTGTAGTCATGTTTATCGTGCATATACAATTTCATAGATGTTGAATTACTTGATAGTGAACAACAACTAACCGGCTTCAGCCCC
>JADFUC010000498.1:0-44119 GCA_019722365.1 Lithospermum erythrorhizon
ATCAGTATTACTTCGTTCAGTTACGTATTGCTGGTATCACATGCCTCACAATGTGTAGCGGCATGAATGCAGCCTCGACCCTGACTCGGCTGTTCTTTACCCGCGCTCCTCACGAAGTCCTCATTTCAGTATCCCGACTCGCGGCCTGAATCGACCGCGCGACCACGATAACGCCTACGGCCAGTGAGCTATTCTTTGATACTAGCGCACCACATTCTGAGGAAGCTAGGGACACTCGCCCCGCCAAATATCTGGCTGCTGGCATCGATAGCATAAGTCAGCTCTGCCAGCCGATCCACTGGCACTTTTGTGACCCACGACATAGCGAGTAGCGGATACCTGCGGACCCCGGGAAGGCTACTCTGGACCCCGCCGGATCACCATGAGGGCGCCGTCTGCGAGAGCGGTAGCCTGGTCAGACAGGCAGCCGAACGAAGTGACTCTTCCCAGGGGCGACTCTGTAGTCCGTCCTCCCTGAACTCTAGAGCTAGAAAGGTACGGAATAGAAAGTTTGAGTCGACTCTCACTCGATCGCTCGGCGTCGCTGCGCGGCTCGATTTCCTTATTAATTGCATTCCTGTAACATGGACACTAGTAAACTCCATCGGTGAGATACGGTGGCGTATCTCCCGTCAGCCGTCCACGAACCTAATGATCCTCTTACGCCTCTGCGGATAAACATCGAGTAGTCGGCGCGAATCAGCTGACGTCTACCAAATGCGCCTCCACTTGGAGGCCTCGAGACCACGAGTCCAACGAAATCATTTCTCCCGAGGCACGCCATGGCAGGTCTCTTAATAATTCTCCCGGAAGAGCTCAACCGTCGCTCGAGGACACATGAACCTCCTGCCATGATCGGAGGCAGCTCGAGGTTCTCCGACCGGTCCTTTGAGCCCTCGTGAGAGTCTATAAGTAACAAACTTCCTCTCATCTGTAGCGATCCCGTGGCTCAAAAATGGAGCTTCATATCGGATGAACTCGTAGCCTTCTGCAGGCCCCTTGAGCCGGGCTCATAGCGGCGATCAAACAACTTGCTTTGGAATTCGACCCACTTGTTTGGCAAACCTTTGGTATTCCGCAGCTGCCTCTGCGAGGGGTCTACACCGACACCGTCGAACATGCTCAAAAGTACCTCGGACCTATTTGGTCAGCGCTTGTACTAAATCGATATTATACCCTGCCGAATTTCGGCCTCACTGCAGGCTTACCGGCGCCTCGCTACTACCTCGCCTCGAACTCACAGGTAGCATCCTCAGCCAGTCTATGACAAAAGAAAAGCTTCGAACTTTTTACAAAGACCACCTTTCAGCAACTGACTCAAGGAAAACAAATTCGGCCAGCACTTGAAGCCCAGCGCAGATACCAAATGTCCCCGAAACCTAAACTCTAATACAAAATTAGCGACCCGCTCCGAATTCGGCCGCCACGGGTGAGTCATTTATAATCGAACACGAGAATCACGAACCGATGGGCGGCTTCGGTTTAAAACTACTGCGTTTCCTTCAAAAATAAGATTACACTTATAATATTTCCAAAATAATCACGGTTTAAAAACTTTACAATCCATCGGTGATATCCCCAACCAACTTGACTCCATATATATACAACATATCCCCGAATAAGCGATAATGCCGGCAAAATTTTACAAAAGTAAATCTGCTTTTCCGAGAATACAAAATGACAACGGCCAGGCAAGGCTAAAGTTTCAAAAAGGAAAATACAGCAATCAAAACAGTTGTATTAGCGTAATCGGTGTAGGATCCTGCCGCCCGATGCTCGCTTTAGCCACCGGAACAAAACTCTCGAAACAACCTCTTGGCTGTGCGTCGACTGGCACAAATGAAATGCCGCCCAATGCGAAAAGGGGTGTAAGCCGCGAAGCTTAGTGAAAGTTAACACAGGGGTAGACACATACGGAATGAGTCGTCGAGATAATATAATAGTCAAATATGAATAAAATACATATATCCGGGACTACCTAAAAGGTCATCTGTATGATTCATGAGAAGTCTCGAGACATAATACATGAAGATATAATAGAAGATACCAGCAAGCACACAATTTGAAGAAATCAATGGAGCTAATAATGACTAAAACTCTAGTCGTGAACCTCACTGTCTACCATCCCTTTATTTATACAACCTCCCCAATGCGAATATACTCGATCCGTCTACACTGCGGGAATGGACTAATCAACTAATGACCCTTATACGCTTGATATAAGGCCAAAAACGATACTTATACACTAAGTATAAAAGCGCGCTGCCTCTCGCTAAGTATAGGCGCAAGTACTTATCTGTGAGAGTATAAAGGCAGCATGCTCATCGCGTATCCGGCAAAGGAAGGAGGAGTCACGTAACCCTAATCATCGACATAGGTCAAGATGCGTCTCAAATTCACCGAGTCACTTAGATAACTCACAACCATCGCCTCTTAATAACCGGCTACTGCTCCCCAGACAATATCCAAGCACTTAGCGGCTAAAACATCTCACCGATACGTAAGTCAAGCGATTGCCGACAAGGCCGCTAGAAATCATAAGTGCCGACGAGGCCAAAGAAATCAATATAAGTTGGGGGGTTATTTATTATTTACCTCGAAGCAATCTTGACTCCGTTATATAATCACGTAATCATATAAACGATTACATGTATGTCATTCTCGCATGTCGTAACACCGTAACGTGTTCCACGCGATTTATAATGAATACGTAAATGCGCCCGTGAGATAAGTACTCACGTGCTAGCTACCACAAACCTCCTTGAACCACGATCACGATAGCGCCACTTTTCCCACGATCAGCGCTAAACTTAAACACCGAGAAAGTATAATCAAGACTCTTACTTATACCGGCGTTCTAGAAGATACATAACCTTGACTCTTAAGGCTATCTACAGCAGTCTAGCATGGCGGATAAAGCTATCGAATTGTAATCCATCGGACACAACTTGATCGATCCCCAGCTATAATTCCATCTTATTACTTAATCATTTACAAATAAACTTATAAGTCATTTTAGTTGTCGGTAGGTCCATAATTAACAACTATGTTCGAAATATCGATTATAACTCGACTGGAATTAACACTTTTTGCGGCTAACTACTTTAATCGATTTTAAATCGCGATTTAATATCGCGATAACTATAATAAGGTCCCGACACCAACCTCACACACATTTAAAGTCTTAGAAAAATATCAACCCAAAGTCAACCGAAAACCTAAGAAATCAACTTGACCATAACATCCTGGCTTGACACCAAATCATAGATTAATCCTTATATAAATGTGGAACCCACCAACTTGACTAAGATTCATCATAAAAATTGAATTATGGAAAAGTCAACTAAAAAGTCAACTATGTAAAAACCCAAGAAATATCACCGAAAGACTTGAAATTTCTTGCCTTTCGAAGAGAATGATGGGAAGAGCGATGATACAAGCGATCTTGAGTTTGGCGACAATCGAAGAAATGGAAAAAAGAAATTTTAAGGGAGGACTTAATCTGGCCAAGAGAAAGAAAGGGAAGAAGATGAACTTGATTATGATGATGTGGAAGATAAGTATGGATAGATATTTAAAAAACTCGAGTCCCGTTCGGTTTCGGTTAATCTCAACGAACCCAATTCCAAAGATAAAATTTTCCATAGCAAAAACTACTAAATTATAAATGTAATTCGGCTAAAAAATTTACGAAATAATATTATCATCGAAATTATTTATACCATTCCCGGGTCCCACCACCGACCGAAAAATTTAAATTTTTTTTTTTTTTTATTTTTAACGTAGCGAGGTTGTATAATAATTCTACAAGACTAAGTAAATAAAGACAACGAGAATCGGTAAACTATCATGCTAAACACTTACTAATAGAATTGTAAAAGTAAATACTAATACTTGAATCTCACGAAAGATATTAGTATCGAGACTGTGTACTTAAATTAAAAGCGGCGACATTAAATTTTTTTGAATCAGGTATAATAGTAGGTTATCATCCAATTATGTAAGCTGTATAACTTCTTTGTGTGTGTAGCATCTATTGAAGATGCTACCCGACTTTTATATCTCTCCGACAAGCTGGTTAAGCATACCCGATTAAACCAAATAATTATTTGGAGTGATAAATCCCGAAAGCCCTTGATGTTAGTGGAAATCAACGGCTTGTGATCCATTTTCATATCAAATTGCAAAGCGCTAACACGCCATCGCGGTGTGCGGATGATGCAACGATTTCACAACTTTAAAATTGGCTTGATCGTTGCTTAAATTTTAAATGGTGAGATTATTATTACTTTTTCTTTTATTTTTACCATGAAGGTAGCACGTAGTAAAGCATATGTACAACGAAAATAAAATAAAGTAATGTACATTCAAAAGTATATTATGATCTGAGCCTTATTACATTTTCAAACTTGAAAAACTAACATTAAACCTTTATTACATTTCTTATGCTTGAGAACACGGAATCTCCTTGGCTCGAGTCTTGAATTACAATTCAAATATAATCAACTTAGGCGGCATGCGAGCTTGTGGGAGAAACAAGAAAAATTGAATAAAATCATATGACTCAGCAATGCTCATTTACAATCACGATGCAACGAGACACGAAAAACGTGGGTCATATCTATCACACTCCATTAGTTTCCATAACAATATATATAGGCAAAATATTACAAAACAAATAAATGCACTTAATGTCATATATATTAAATGAGATATGAAAATAAATGTGTTCATAATTATTTAATTAATTACCCATTATTTTACAATTAATTATCAATTAATGTAAATTTTTAAATTTAAATATATTCACACATGATTAATGATAATTATTACAATAATTACCAACCACTTAAATCATGGAACAATTACTTACAAGTAATTAACTCCAAAATTCAAAATTTAAAAGTTACCATGAAAATATTTTCAAAAATTATCAATTAATAAAAATAATTATGAAACGGAGATATAAATCAAATTTAAATTAGATTCAGATATATATCTGATAAATCTTAATGAAAAAATTTATGATTTAACATTTAAAAGCGAAATTAATAATTACCAATAATTTTAAAATCAAAAAATAATTACATAAAATACATTTAGGATTTTAAAATGGACAAACTTGATAGCCAAAAGCGACCGGCCTCACGGCCGCGCGGTAAATAGCGCCGCTGATGCCCCTAGAGCGGCCGGTGAGCTACGTCGGTGGCGGGCGTGCTATTCCGGCACCGGCGCGCCATGCAGGCATGAGGATTCGGCGGCTTCATTTTGGTAATTCATTTGATTTTTTCGGATAATTACAAATTTTGTAAAAGCGATTTGGAGGGTCTAAAAATTCAAAAAATTGAGTTCGACTTGAACATCCATGATATCATTATTGAACATATTCAATTAGAATTTAAGTAAAAAACACCACAGTTTTTCAATTAAACCCCGAAAACAATCTAGAAATTCCGGCGATTGAAATTGCTAACTCTACTCTCATAAAAGTAATGATTCTACCTCAAATTAAAATACAAAACTAATCAATTTTTTAAACCACTTTGAATTCAGCAATTATATAAACATCCGTCATCAAAATGAATACATTGAAATGATGATTCGGCCCGTGTGATATACATATAAAATGATTTGATTTTTTTCATATTATATATTCAAATTGAATATATAAATCATGAGTAATCAAATTAACTAACAACTATGTCAACACACAATCAAATGGTAGCCAAGTAGGGCATGTATGCGGTAGGTATTCGAGAGGCTACAAAGTGGTTTCCACATGTATTGGTGAAGAAGATGACTTAAACTAATGTGGTTTTGGTTTAAGCAGGGCATTGCACATGACAAAGTGCAATCTATCACACGTGCAGGTTGTCGATTATAAGTTTCAATAACTTCCCCATGACTATCTTACGACTAAAATGTAAGACAACTCGAAAGTAAAAAGCAACCCGATACGGTAATCCGGTTCGGTCTGAATGTAAGACAACTCCGATGAAGGATTCGCTGCGGTAAGAAATTACAAATAAGGACTTATGCGAATACTCACGTTTCTTACATGCCCTATTCTACTCCTATCTGTATGTATAAGTCCGAACTCCCCCCAACTGATACCGCATCCTCATTAATGCAGCTCTTATCCATAGTATGTGTCCGCTACTTGAAAAGTCACTACGAAACAAGATTATCGTATTAATGTCAACAACAGTTGTGTACAATCTAAAGGATTTTATAGAACACTCCGTACATTAAGCCTACAAAATAAAATAAAACTCTCAAGGCTGGGTGGCCTCCCTGAAATACATTTAAGCCAAATCTACTAACTGTTTTCTGCGCCTGCCGATTACATGTTTAGAAGCGCGGCCAGTTTATGGCCAAGATTACCATAAACAAAAAGCCATCTTGTAAAATATATTAAATGTAATTGGTCCTCTTTCGCTTCTTTGTTAGCCAGGTGTATATCTTACAGGCGATTGCAAAGTAATGCCTTTTCCATTAATCAAATCGTATACACCGGGAATGTAAACATAAATGGAAACAAAATCTTCTTCGAAAAGATATACTCGACCTCGGTATTGCTACCATACATTAGAGCAGGTTGGTCGAGACACGGCCCGAAATACATGGCAATTTTCATGAACTAACAAACTCCCCTTTAGGTAAGTTTTTTCGCCCTGAATAATCTTAAGAACACGTCGCGAGTCAGCGTATATACCCGCAAATAGAAAGAGCGTAAATATCCGCAAATAAGCATAACATGGAATACGAACACAAACATTGGACCAAATGTCAGTACATGAGTTAAAGAAAGATGGCTAAACAGATGCCATATTAAAACGTAAAAATACACAAATCCGTTAATTTGCGCATGATATCTACAAAACAAGGGGCAAAAGAAAAATACACCACCATAGGATTCTCGTCGGACATCTTTCCTATTTGTCACAAAAACATAACAAAGCATCAAAAACTATGACGATCGGCGACACATGGATAGGAACTGTTGGAAATCAATGAAAATTGATTCACTTTTATTATTCGTTCTTTGACGTTGTGTATCGATTCATTTTACCGGGTTGGTTAAATGCGATTGCTAGAACTTAGTGTTCACTTAGTAATTGTATATTACTAGTGTGGGTTCATGATAATTTAAGGGTTTATGAAGCGATTGGTAGATATTACTCATTAATCATTATAATAATAGTAATTGATGGATTATTATTATTATACAACTTACTATTATAAAGGCACAGAAGGTCCATAGCACTCTGATCATATTCAAATTATATTTCATGCATGAAATTCGTAAGAGACTTAATATATTGAGAGATGTATCTCTGATATTTATATGTTTGTCAAATATGTATTGATGACCGTGATTGGTTAAAGCTTTACCAGAGTTGTCGATTTACTTGATTGAAAATTGATGGATAAGCATTAAGTTATTCGATAGTGACTCGTTAGTATTTAATTGACTTGTTAAGTTAATTAAATTGGAACAACTCATTAGTGACTCATTATTTGATTAGAAACTTAGCGGTGTTGTCGAGTTAACGAGAGTTAAGCGATTTCTTAACGATTTGCTTGGTTGGGATTAGGTTTTGATATTTAAAAGAAAGAGACAAGGTTTTCATTTCAGCAGAAAAGCTGTTGCCCTCTCTTGTCTCGAAAAAGCAGCCCACTCCCCCAAGAATTGGAAGAAGATTTTCTCTTCCCGATTTTGTTCTAGCAGTTGAGTCTACGGATTCGTTTAAGCTAGCGGTGTGTCTGATCCCAGAAGACATCATTTCGGTGTTGGACAAGCTTTTGGAGAGGATTTTTTGAGGGCTTCTCAGCGTGAGGAATTTGTGGTTTTGGTTCATTTTAGATCTTCATTTTGCAATGTAAGTATCTCGTTATTCATATTGCAATATTTTTGTGTTTAGATTAATATACATCATTTGAGGATCCGAGATGTATGAATTGGTATTTATCACGAATAATTAAATTATATTATTAAAGGCTATAACTATGCACTTTGTAAATATGGATTCCCACAATGTCAAGGAATAATAAGAATAATAATAATAATAATAATAATAATAATAATAATAATATCGATAATTTTTTTTTAGGTTGACAAATCAGTTTGATTTACATAGCACTTTAGTGTTAGGTGTTCTTCTTTGTAGGAGTGTGAAGCCATATTCAGATAATTTGGTGGCAAATTTAGATAAGCTTGATGGCCAGGAGTGCTTTGAGACAGCTTCGCTAAATAAATGCAGCTTGGATAGGCACAGGCTAAACAACTTGGAGTAGAAGTAATCACACAGTTTGGTAGAAGTCTTTAGCACATAAATAAGAGTCTCTTTGCTTGATTATTATTATACTCAAATATTAGAATCATAGAAAAATAGTCCTGAAATTTGTGAGACATGTAATTAGAGTTTAAATACATAAGAAAGCTTGTCAATTAGAGAGAATAGAATAATAGGGTTAACTTTAGTCGCGTAATCAAGCTCTTCTGAAGTTGACTACTTTGGATCTGCATGTTGGATACAAAAAGTATTGAAGGTGAAGCGAGAATTAAATCTTGTGGGTTGTTGCTTTCTCTTTCTGTTTGTCATATTTGAATTAGTATAGTATTATCAATCCGGAAATAGTTTATCATCCTAGATGAAATCTGATTATTATATTAATTTGAGATACCGTAAATTAGTCTAGAATGGTGTACGATTCCTAACATTCTGTACATCCTGTGGTATACTTCGACTAATTCATGTTCCATGAGAATATAAGATAAAAATCGCTGACTTACAACTTTACTAGTTTGGGGACAAGTTTGAAATAGATGTATATATATAGGGGGCGAAACTGGATTTTGTTCATTCCGCCGAGTGCTACGGACCACCTCCAAAGCATGCTTGAAAAACAGATATTTTCTTTTATGTTATCTCATTCGTCCTCACTTTCAACCATATGATTTTGTTTACAATACATTTTCCCACATTTATACTTAACCTATCCGAAAAAGTCTTAATAGTGTAATTTACAATGTTAGAAGTAATTTTTGTAATTTTAATTAACCCATAATAAAATTATCATGTTATTAATACATTATTAAGATATTACTATTGAAATATTTCACTCCTTATTATATATTTGTAACACAAAAAATATTCTATTTTAAAAAATCAATCCTCAAAATTTAAAACTGAAATATTTTTATTTAAATAGTTGTGGCAGATAATCCATTTAACCTATAATAATAATGTCCATATATATTATATATAATGTTCACCAATCAACTAACCTTTACAACACTTTATCATGAATTCTACAATTTGGGCATATGCATCCATATAACGTATAGCCATAGGACCTGAAAAAGTAACACATATATATTATTATAGAATTGGCTAGAAGCAAGATCAACGACGAATAATGAACTAATAATATTGAAGGTGAGATATAAAAATATTTGATAAATTCGACTTTGAATTTAATAAGTATGGGTAAAGTTGCGTATGGTGCTGATATAAATGATACTGTAGTGCATTTGGTTCGTATTGAATTAATGCGTATAGGTGCGAAACGATCGCAGTAATTTATAGCGCCTTGTAAGGATTTTGGAACAACAGCATCCCAGGTATCAAGCGATATCCGTAATGATAGGTCTCATAATGATCAATGTCCAAATCATATTCAAAATATAATGGGCATCCCATGTCTCCATATCAAGTATAAATATAGAGCGATTAAAACCTTGTATTAATGTGTCGTATGTAATAGTTAAAATGCTTAATATTACTTGTAATAGTATACTAGTTGCTCTAGGTGGATTATTAGGAGAAATCAAAAATTTCGAAGTTGAATAGTTGAAAATACAACGAATCGGTCGGTTGGTGATGCGCTTCGGGTATTTAAATTTTAAAGTTATAATCGGATGGAAATTATATTAGTTGGGTAGTAATATAATTTGAGGTAGAAAATGTTGATGTTTGGAAGTTAGTCGTCGAGATAAGTTAAAGTATGAATTGAATTAAAAGCGTTAGGGTTTCGCGCACAAAACTAGTGGAGCGACCCGTTAGGTCCATAAACGACCCAAAATCCATCATAACTTGTTCCTTCCTCTCGGCAGATGCGGCACCGCTTCCACACCACACTTTGATTTTTTTAACGATTCTCGCCATCCCATGAGCTTTGAGCGCCAATTTCTTGGGATTTCTCCCTCAATATCTCTTGATTCAGGTAAATAAGATCGGATCTTTTTTGAGTCTTCGTGAGTTTCTTATGAGTTGACTTTTTGTATTTTGAATTTTATTGCTATAAACGATTCTTGGGCTTTAAATTAGTTGTTCTTGAGTTGAAGTTAAGCTTTTGGATGAGTAATTCGTGGTGTTTTAGGGACATTGACTTTTTGGGGATTTAGTTGACTTCGGCTTTTGTGGATTATTATTATATAGGTAATATCAGGCTTAGATTATAGTAGAGGGAGATGAAAATAATCGATTTTTGGGGTAGAAGATATTGTGATAGTTCGTTGACTTTTGAGTTGACTTTGGGTTGAGTTTTCTTAAGCGTGGTTGAGAGTATAAATATGTTGGACCTTTATTGTGATTGTTTTGAGATTGATATGATTTATAAGTTGTTGGAGGAATATATTTAAATTAGTTTATTAGATTTTAATTAGTAAGCGGGCTTTGGGATTTAGGAGTTGTTAGAAATGGGTTTGATTAGTTGGAAAAGTTGATATATTGGGTTGATTGAAATTGGTTGAAAATGTTAGTATTTTGGTTAAGGTGTTGGCCGATTATGGGATTTAGTCGGGATAGTTGAAATTGTCCATTTTAATTGTCATTGAAACATAATTAGCCATCTATACTTAAGTTGTTAATTTGTAACTAAAATGGGTTAAAGAATCAGAGAATTTCATTGATGGGGTTAAAATTGTTGTGATAGTAATTGTAATTTGGTGTTTTTGATTGAAGCCTTGGAGCGTGGGGAAAGGCACTTGATCGATTAGGCGGGGACGTTTCCTTATTGTAACGAAGGTGATGCCTCACCATGGGTGCTACATGCATTTTACTTTAAATTGTGTGGCAATGTCGTTGTGGTATGATTATGTAAGAATAGTATACTTGTCATTTTGTATGATTATGTGTGATTCATTTGTGTGAGCAAAGATATGATTATGTGATTGTATTTCGGTGGCGTTGAGGATTTAGCTTGAGGTAAGTAGTAGCTTGAACTCTCGACTACGTTTTTTGTGATACTGGGCCTTGTCGGCATTTACGGGATTACGTGGCATTGTCGGTACTTTTGTAATTCACGTGGCCTTGTCGGCACTTTTGGTATTCTGTGGCCTTGTCGTGATTTGTGATTCATTGATGATTGTGAATGTTTATTGCGTGCTTTGATATTGTTTAGAGAGAAAAGTAATTTGGTTGTTGGGAGGTATTGGATGGAGTTATGCGTGACTTTGAGGTGACTTGAGGTATTAGGATATAACCTATGGTTGCAGGATGATTAGGGGTTAAGTTCTTTCTCGCCCAAGCTGCGGATATGTGGCGCTATTGGCCTTACTCGCCGGTTATAAGAGCGGCGGTGACTCTTTATGATCCACTTTGTTGTGTGAATTGTGGTGTGGCCTTATACTTAGTGTATAAGTGCGGTTTTTGCCTTATACTTGGTATAAGAGCGGGGGCATGAATTATCTATGATCACTTTGCTGTGTGCATTGTCTTTGGCAGGCCTTATCTTTAGTGTACATAGTGCGGGTTTGGCCTGCTGCTTGAATTATCAGAGCGGTAGGAGTCTTTATGATCACTTTGCTATGTGCGTTGTCGGTGTGGCCTTATGCTACGGGTATAAGTGCGGTTGTATATACTTCGTTATAAGAGAGGTGTTTATTAGTGATTGGTCCATTCTACTTGGTAGACGGATTGAGCATATGTGCATTAGAGGTTGGTATAGTTGTGGAATATAGAGATAGATGGTTGACATGTTGTTTAAAATTTTCTATGGTATTGTATGATCTATTTATGACTCATTTATTGGTTATGGATATTGTCTTTGATTACTAGATATTGCCTTGATGAAATTATGTCGAATTAGGTTTCGGTTGATTATTGATAATATTATCAGATTTTTCTTGTGGATCCTAGGTTGGTGTTAATCGTTATACATCCTTTAGGTTAAAGTTAGGTGGTTAATGGTTGAGATAACTTTTTTGAATGAAATTAGGGATAAAAAATTTAAATCGGCGTTCATGCTAATCTATAGATGATGTTGATATTAGTTTATATATAGTGGAAAGTTGGTTCAAGCGTGTTATTATGGTGTAGTCAACACGGCGTTGACACCATTGAGGTGAATAAAGTTCGTAAACTAAATGAAAGAATTTGGTGAGAATAATTCCATACTTAAGTTATCTTGATTAAGATATCACGTTAACAGGTTGTATTAAGATAATAAAATAATTTGGAGTTCTTATGACAAACATTGAGATGTCGCAGGAGGTGTATGATTATAATTGGGAGTAGCACTTTACAGTGAACTAAAGATAATTAGTTGAGTTGAAATGTTGTGTTGTGGTAATGTTTGAGTTGTATATTATCGGAAATTAGCTATACTTCAGAAGACAACAAATAGAAAATCTCTTGTGATTAAGGTGTCTGAGTGAGTAAGTTGTTGACGTGGTGTGGGTTTATCGATGTAGTTGGAAATCCATTAAGGAAATATTTATCTTTAATGGTGGTATAAAATATAAACTCTTGAGGGTATATAGTCTTTATATATAGGTAAGAGACTTGAATTATCCTTGTTTGTATAAGGTGGGTTAATACGTGATATTTGTATTCGCTCGACTTCACAGCGACTTCTATTTTCCTATGGGTGGGCGTTTTATGCACAGGTTGTTCTTGAGGATGACGAGAAGCATAGTCAGGAAGTAGGCTGATACCAGCAGGAGGTGGCGATAGTGGCTTGAGAGACCTCAGCAGTCATACTGGTTCTTTGGAGTTTTTGTTGTGCGTAATAATTATTGTTGTCTCAGGTTATAAAAGCAAATTGTTTGAGAATATTTCTTAGTTATATTATTCTTTCAATTGTAGTATTGGTTGGATTACTTTAGATGGGCCAGTTGTATTATTTTATTATCACGTTAAATGAAGTCATTTTTTATTATTATCCGTTGGTGACTCACGATTATTAGTTGATAGCGGTCCCGACCTCGGGGGCCAGCAGAGCGGGTCGTTACAATTTTGGTATCGAGCCTAGGTTTATGTTTTCTTGGTGTCATGGTTATGTGCCTAGGTTTGGGTTGTAAATGTCTGTTAATTTGTGTGAGTCGTTTACGGTTTTGAGTCCGTTTCTTTCGAATCAAGTTGGCCCGGTTGAGGCGCCACTAGAAGATTTAGTTATTTCGGCATTACCAAGGGTCTTAAAGAGACTACTTTGAATTTTGTGTTCTTGTGGTGTTAATTGTTTGAGATGTGTTATACTAGGAGATCGTGTGAAGCGGTGCTGTTATGTACATTGAGTTATATGTTTATGTTGAGATCATGCTTGGGTATAAATCGGTGTGCGATGGGTTGTTATATATATATGATGGGTTATATTGAAACAAGACATGTTATGGTTTAGAATATGATGTATGATATCGGAAATATTATGAGATATTTGGGAGAAGTATATATTTTGGGAAGTGTCTTAGTAGTTGATGTGGTGGTAGAGTGATAATGAGACTTTATGGTGGGAGGTAAAATTTAGGATGGGTTGTGATAATTAACATACGATATACTCGAGGTTGAATTGTAAAGAATATCAATGGGTTTATAAGTAAGGATACCGGTTAAATAAGATGTGTGATTATAAGGAAATGTGAAACGTAGGTTTGATCAGAAATGGTAAGTAAGGCAGGTGGATACAAGTGAAGGTGAATAAGAAGAGTTTTGAGGTTCATCCGGGTAATAATGTTTTAAGTAAAATTCCGGTGGTTGAGTGGAGTTTATCTTTTGTGGTGGTAATGATTATTCGATGATGTAAACTCGGGTTTGAAACCTTTGGAGATGAATGTGGATGAATATGTTAGAAAATTTCTGGGAGAAACTGATTTATACTCGGAAGTTATTGAAAGGATTCCTGGTGTTGAATTTGAAGGTGTTGATAAGTTGGTGCAATTGTGTGAACTTAAGGGTATTAAGAGGTTAGTTCAGGAGGATTTTGGTGACATGTAGTCATGGGATTAGCATTTGATAAAGTGAGGTGTAAAAGATGTGATCTTTAAAAGCAAATAAAGATTTAGTCTTGTATACTTGGAGTAGTGGGGATAAATAATATTCGTGAAATAATAAATATCTTGCGTTGTACGTTTGTGGAATATGGATGCGAGAGGATAGGAAAGGAGTAAGTTAGTGTTGTAATAAGATGAAAATGGAAGTTTAATTTCGGTGAATGATAAAAGAGATTAAAATTAGGTTGAGAAGGCTAGAATATTTAGGTGATGAGTTGATAAACGGTATTTAGTAATACGGAGAAAGAGAATACATCGCTGTTGACTAATGAGATCGTATTGAATAAATGGACTTTAATAGTGGAGGAGAAATAAACAAAGAGGACTTATGGAGTTATAAATCTTGTGGGAGCTTAGAAATCGATAATGTTGATTGTGGTTAAAGGAGTTAAATAGAGTTTATTATAGGTTCACGATTGAGGTATTACGAGGCAGTAGCGAATAGGCCGATAGATTAAATTAAGTGTGAAGTGTTCACGCCAAATTACATATCGAATAAACCATAAGATTTCGTGAGGTATAACGAGTCCATGAGGACATAAATCAAAGGAGATTAATGTTAGTTAGCTAGATTCAAGGTGAAATTGTTAACAAGCGGGTGATAGTGAAATTTGGTGGTGTGGTTAGTCTTGAAGTAGTATGAGAGTTAGCCCAATAATTTGGGGTGATAAAAAGTGTGAATGTAAAGTTGGGGGTGGTAAAATATGAATGGTATAAACTAAAAGGTATTCACGATGAAACAGATAATAAGAAGTATTGAAGGGAGAGTTATTGTGAGGTGAGTTTGATATAAATTCGGGGCGAAATTTTATAAGATTAATTGAATTAATAACCGTTCATTACTAATATTCTTGTAATAGTATACTAGTTTAACCGATTGGATTATTTAGGAGAAATCAAAAATTTCAGGGGTTAGTAGTTGAAAATAGCAATCGATTAGGTTGGTATTACCTTCATTATTTAGAATTTTAAAGTTGTAATAGGATGGAAATTATATTAGTTGGGTGGTAATATAATTTGAGGGTATGTGATGTTTTGGAGTTAGGCGTCGAGATAAGAAGTTAAAGCGAAAGTATCGATTGAATTAAAGCGATCGAAAGTTATCACAAACAAAACTAGTGGGCCCAACCCGTTAAGTCCATAAAGGCCATTGAGGCCCAACCCATCTTCTTCTTCCCGCTTATACCGGCGGTGACCGCCTCCACTCGCTTTGATTTTTTCTTCGATTCTCTCGTCATAGCTTTGGACCTCAAATTTCTTGGAGAGTTTCTCCTCATCATCCTCTTCGATTCAAGGTAAAAAAGGTCGGATCTTTTTTAGTATTTCGTGAGTTTCTTATGAGTTGACTTTTTGTATTTTGAATTTTATTGCTATAAACGATTCTTGGGCTTTAAATTAGTTGTTCTTGAGTTGAAGTTAAGATTTTGGATAGTGTTGTGGTGTTTTTGGAGATTTAGTTTGACTTTGGCTTTTGTGGATTATTATTTCATATAATTATTATCCCAGGCTTAGATTATAGTATAGGAGATGATAATAATCGATTTTTAAGGGTAAAAGTATTGTGATAGATTGGGATGAATTTTTAGAGTTGACTTTGAGTTGACTTTTCTAGCATTCTGGTTGAGTATAAATATGTTGATGGACTTCATTTTGAGGTGAAATTATGATTTATAGTTGTTGGAGGAATATATGTTGAAATTAGTTATTAGTTTGGTAGTAAGCGGGCTTTGGGACTGAGGTTGTTAGAAATGGGTTTGATTAGTTGGAAAAGTTGATATATTAAGGTTGATTGAAATTGGTTGAAAATGTTAGTATTTTGGTTAAGGTGTTGGCGATTATGGGATTTAATCGGGATATGGTTAGAAATTGTCCATTTAATTGTCATTGAAGCATAATTCTTATCTGCCCAAGTTGTTAATTTCTTAATGGTTGTGAGAATTTAGCATTAAGATAAGGGTTAAAATTGTTGCGAGTAGTATGTTTAAGATTGTTTTGATTGAATCTGTGAGCATTGGGAAGTACTTGGATTGATTGGCAGGGGCGTTTCCTTATTGCTAACGAGGTGAGTACTTATCTCACCCAGTTACATTCATGCTTACTTTAAATTGTGTGAAACTTATGTCATTGTGCTTTATGATTATGTAAGAATAGTATACTTGTCATTTTTTGTATGATTTTGTGGCGATTCGTTTATTGTGAGCCATGATATGATTATGTGATTTGTATTTCGGTGGCGTTGAAGATTTGTTTGAGAGTAATAGCTTGAACTCTCGACTTACGTTTTTTTGTATTACGGCATCGGCATTTCGAGTTACGTGGCATTGTCGGCACTTTTGTGACCACATGGCCTTATCGGCACTTTCATATTTAAATGGCTTTTGTCGTGGTTATGATTCATTGATGATTGTGGGGTGTGTTTTAAATTTGTGCTTTGATATTGTTTGAGAGAAAGAGTAGTTGGTTGTTGGGAGGTGTTGTTGGTTGGAGTTATCGTGGCTTTTGGTGACTTGGTATTAGGACATGACCACATGGTTAGGATGATTAGAGGGTTAGGTGACTCTCCTTCCTTGCAGGGATATGTGGCGGCTATTCGGCCTTATACTTCGGTATAGGCGGTATGACTCTTTTGTGATCACTTTCTTTGTGTCGTTGTCGGTGTGGCCTTATGAATTGTATAAGTGGAGTTTGGCCTTATACTTATAAGAGCGTATGAGTCATTATAATCACTTTGTTGTGTGCATTGTCGGTGTGGCCTTATACTCTGGTATAAATTAGATTTGGCCTCTCTTGTTATAGGCGGTGTTTATTTGCGGTGTGGTCCATTCACAGGTAGGCGGATTGAAGCGTATGCGCATTAGAGGTTGGTATAGTTGTGGAGAGATGAGAGAGATAGATGGTTGACATGTTGTTTAAATTTTTCTATGGTGTTGTATGATACGTTTTATGACTTTCGTTTATTGGTTATGGATATTGTCTTTGATGCAGATATTGCTTGATGAAATTATGCGAATTAGGACGTTGATTATTGATAATATTATCGATTTTTATGTGGATCCACAGGTTGGTATTAATCGTTTACTACATCCTTTAAGGTTAAAAGTTGAGTTGGTTAATGGTTGAGATAACTTGAGATTATCCTTGTTTGTATAATAAGGAGGGTTAACTACGTGATATTTGTATTCGCTCGGCTTCTAGCGACTCCTATTTTCCACATCGGCGTTTATGCTGGGATTCATTTGGGATGGCCAGAGATCTTTAAATAGAGTAGGCTACCTTGCACGCGTACCAGCGAGGTGGCGATGGTGGCGAGACCTACTTGGTCATACTTTTATTTTCTTTGGGTTTTTGTTGTGCGTATTAATAATTATTGTTGTCTGAGTTGTAAAACAAGTTGTTTGATGTTGTAGTTATATTCTTACTTTTCGGTTGTTGTAGTAGTTGGATTCGCCCGATGGGCGAGTTGTATTTTTATTATCACGTTAAGTAAATCATTTTAGTATCCATCGTTGGTGACTCCCCAATTATTCGAGGTTGATAGCGGTCCCAACTGGACTTTGGAGCAATTCGTTACATTATATCACCTGTATGATTCAATATTAGATTGACGCAATTTCCTCCAATAAGTGATGTTGTAAATGAAATAATTTATTGCACGAATGATGGATCATTCCACACAATCTTTTGCTTAACTTTAATTCCATTATTGTAGTCATCTTTCAGAAAAGTTGTTAAGTTTGATGGTATGCAACCTATGACATCTTGCAAACCACTTATGTTATGGCAAGAACTAGTTGCTCTGTGCATCCGGGGAAAGATCGTATTGTTTTCCGCGGGATCCGCATCTATTTACTCTTTATGTCGCCTGAGGGTAATCTCGGGATAGCCTTGATAATGCAACTCATCGGCCAATTAAACCCTTTTGTGACAGGCTTGACCAAGAAAGTGTTGGTAGGGGGAATCAGACTCATGACCTCATGATTATAGTTCACTACTCTACGGTGGCCGCCCTGCGGATCGGAAAGATCGTATTGTTCGAACTATCATTAGTTGAGTTGTGCCATGATGAGCTCTTGTGTCGCGTGCTTCACGTTACGTGATTGTCATGTCTTGAATAACATAATTTTGTGATTGTCATGTCTTGAATAACATAATAATTGATCCTAGCAACTTTGAAATTACTTGGTGTTGTAAATATGGAGTGGGCTTTTGATCTAATAAGATTAGTGCTACAAAATAAAATTTATTATGGAAAATTCCTTAGTATATAAGTTTTTATTAAATCGAAGAGGATCGATTATCCGAACTATGAGTCCTAGCGTTCTTGATGATTTGGTGAGATGTCACATTTGCCCAAGCAAACATGGTCTTGATAGGAGTTTGGTATCATTTCGGCTTGATTTGAAGCTTGACTTTTCTTGATTTGATTTGGATAGAGACTCCCCATCTGGCTGGATATAGTCTTGATGGTGCATTCGGTGCAGACTTGGATATGGTCAGAGCCGGGTGGAATTTGTGTAGTTGAATTTGTGTGGCAAGCATCTAAGGCATTTGTAGTATAAGCTAGAGCGGCCAGCGGCTTGAAACTCAAAATCAAATTCGGTGAGATCGAATCGCTAAGTCCCATCAAGGCAGCAGCTTGCTCGGTAATAAGGGTTTAACTTGATTTAAGCTTTGAAGCGGCGTTGGTTCACAACATAACTATAATGGCACTTAGCAGCTTGTTGTTGTGGCTGATGAATAGTATGAAGGCGGGCGTTCTTAACCTTGTTTCCTTCTTGAAATCAGCTATAGGGAGTGAGCACGTTCGGTGTATTCCTATATAAAGAACTTGATGAATCAACACGTGATTTATTAGTGTTTAAGGAATTCTTCAGCTTATTCTGAATATTCAAAAGCGTTCTTGAAATGCAGTCGATTCTCATAGATTTTCTTGAGAATTGAAGAATTAATGCGTTTGTCTGATAATTCACCTTTTAGCGCCTCTTGGTACACTTTGAGTGTTTTCAATCGCCGCGTGGTGTTTCTTTGGCGGCTTAAAAGATCTAACTTAAGGAAATTTCGAGGAGATGGATTCTTTTGTATTTTCTGTGTATTTTTTATAGAATGAGAATTTCAAAAATAAGGGGAGGGTATAAATAGAAGACACGGGCCGAATACTTGGTTTGATTGGTTGGTTTATTTTCGGGTGGATCGTGATCTTAGTATTGAATTTTAGGCGAATCAGACATGGATATTTAAAATTACTTTTCCTCAGTGGCGGCATTGGTGTGTTATATGATCGGTTTGTGATATACGAGTTTTGATACTTGTTGATGTGAGGATGGTTGATGTGAGTTGTTTGTTGGACTACATTCCGGTTAGTTGGTCCACTGTATAGGTTGAGGTGTATTCCGTACTTGGTGTAGAGTAGCGGGAGAGTTGTATTTTGTTGGTCTTCGTTTGCTTGGTGTAGAGGCAACGAATGATGTTTTTCTTAGTTCTATTAGGGTGGTGTGTAGACTCACAATAGGGACCGGAGTAAGTTATTGTTCTTTGTGTGATATCTTTGGATGTTATTGACTATCTATGTGATAGTTTATTTTGTTGGATTATTTGACATGATTAGGTTATCGAGATATTATTGAATTATTACGGATTATTTGAGGCGTGGATTATATTAAATTATTTGAGACTATATTTTTACCTATATGCATATATGTGTGACTGAATTCTGAGTTTGTTATATAAATATTCAATAGACTTCCAGTAGCCCCACTTTGTGGGGATTCTCCAAAATTTGTAGTTGAATATGAGGCGTTCTGTGGCATCATCTTTGCGGCGGGCGGTACAATCATAAGTGCGGTTGAATTGGCTAAGATATCTCAGCGATCCCTTCATCTATTGTTTCCTCTTGTCGAGTTTTCAAAACTTATGTTGTGTTTTGAGGAGTCATGTAGACCATACTGTTACTATGATGTATTTGGGGATTATGTCGTTATGATGTTTGGTCATATTACTCAAACTTTGATGTCCGATGATCATGAATGTTGTGTTTAGTGGTGAGTTGTTGGTGCTTTGATGGACAAAAATGTTTAATAAGTATTAATATCAGGCTGAAATGCTATGTTAATATTAAATCCGATTGGTGACTCTTTGTGTTCGGGTTGATGAAGATCTCCTTTCAGGAGGGCCCACACAGGACGGATCGTTACATATAAGAAGGCTGCCGCTTTACTACCATGCTCTAGAAGCATAGGGTGGTAGATAAGAGACTATAGGTTGGCGTATAAAGGGTCATCATGTGATAGGATTCTCTTTTCCTCTGATTCTTGTTTCTCGAGAGGCTGCTTCCTCCCTCGAAGCCTTTCTCCTGCAGCGAACAAGTCTATCTCTCTCTAGAATAAGGTCTACTTGTCCCTGAATCTCTATTCTCCCCAGCCAAATGAACACTTCTTTCAACTTTCTTCACGAATACTCCCTTGAATCTTCTAACCGTTGGTGGAATCATTGAGGCTATACCTGGTTGTTGTTGAGATGGACCAGGTATATCCACGTATTTGTTGCTCAGTGGTTTGAGTCGCAGATGTATTTTGATTTTGAGGAATTTGATTTGCGTTCCCCACAGACGGCGCCATTTGATCCGTCATATTTTGTTGTGGATTAATTTGATTTGGTTCCTTGCCCATCGCTTGGAGAATCAAATCATGACTCGTGATCACTGTGGTTTGCGAGTGGAAATCCTCCGTGGTGGTAGGGCTCATAGGGTCTTAGACCGGGGAATCTCCGAATCAGCAATGGCTTTGCCTCGAACAAGCGAGTGATCTCCTCGAGTCGCCGTTAGACCTGAAAGTAAGATCGGGAACCGACCACAAACACTCCGAAGATCAAGTTAGTAGCGATTCAAACAGAGGAAAGAGTACTAAGAGATGGAATTTTGTGATTACGTTGAATGGTGAGATAGTACCGGCATTTATAGGCATGAACTTTGGCACTATGCTTTTCATCGATAGCGGTGATTATGAGGCGGCGTCCTAGACAAGCTGTGAAGCGGTAGCCAGTGGTACTAATCCAACGGTTAATGGGCTTAGAAGCCAGTCATAAACTTTCGTCGAACAAATCGCCATTATCCTTATCATTAATATATATAAGTTCTTGAGTGGTTTATGTACCCATATCAATTAGTACATTATTGGGTTAGCTGACGAAAAAGGCTTTGAACTGGAATCTTGAAGACTACTTTAAGTCACAATCTAGAGGGTTCAACAATTCGAATAAGAATCTTAAAAGTTCACACTCGTGGTTGCTCACGTCTCACGGTAGCTTACAACTTGGGAAGATATCCAAGCACATTTTCAGTAAAAAAAAAAAAGAAATCTATCCGTTTCACCAGGTAGGTCCCTCATTTTTAAGCAAAATAATGAAAATTGATATTAAATCGATTTCAACCACATCAAAAGTTTTGACTTAATAATGAAAAATATTTCATTGTGACAATAACTTAATTATATTTAAATATATTGCTATACGGAAACACACAAACGTGTACTATATATTATGTAATTTTATTAATCTTGTGATATAACTACAAAGTTAAATGAATGAATTATTTATATTTTCCAAATTCGATTGTGTTAGAGTCCATTGAGTCATATACTAAAATCAATTGGTTATAGAAAGCCTCAAGATTTATTAATTAAACTATAATGTATTAATCTTTTCATGTGGAACTGAGTTCATTCACATCGTCCTACACAAGTAACCCGGTCTGCACAGATCCCGATCCACTTAGACCACAACATTTGTTTTTTGTTCATTCTATAGCATATCAACTAGGAAGGGTTACAAGTATGACTAATCAATGGGCTGACTGGATACCACATTAATATGCCATGAGGTTCCATCTTAAAATTTTAAATTAACTAGTACTAATTATGATACTATTGTTATATAGCTATTTTATCTACTAAGTAATGTCATTCAAATAATGTTACTTGTAAGATTATTATCAACACCAAGATAGATTACATATACTATATGAACTGCCACGTAGTACATCACTCCCTCCCAACGTGATATGGTGCAAAAATCAATGTATTCATTTGATTATTTATATATATATATATATATATATATATATTCATATATATATATGGTATATATTGTCTTATTTTTATTATTTTCATTATGTATTGTTAATAGTATTATGAATGCATATCGGTATCAAAAAGCAAAGTATCAGAATAGAAAGATAAGTCAATTTTAATCATCGTGCTTAATGGTAAGACGTTTTACATTTCTCACAACAACAATTTGCTGTTACATCTGTGTTATAACTTTGGTTTTGGAATGATTGTATCCAAAGTGTCCAAGGTGCGAGAGTGCTACATATTGTGGATTCTTTGTCCGCTTGTTTATTGATGATATCTTAGAATCGACAAGACGAAGTCTTTCTTTACCAAAGTTCCTTTTTAATACTCGGATTGATATTAGATCGAGATGTATCAATTCATATCATGTAATGACAACTTTTCTCTTTTCAAGATTCCCAAAGCGTCTGCTGTTTTATTATCTGAATGATGACTATTTTAATCTCAGAATAATGGTGTGGCTAGCTGCACAATGCATATCTCACAACATTCTAGACAGTAGTAACGGTGAGCTCACGATATATATACATTTGACTTGATGGATTGATATACATTTGTATAAACACTTTGATATACATTTGTAACGACTGCCTGTGTGGGTTTCTCGGCGCGACCGGCCACCAACCTCGTATAATCGTACTACCAACGATTTCGAGCAATAATTAAAAAACTGATCACAAATAAAACAATATAACTCATTCATCGGTGGAATCCAACCAATGAAAGTACAACAACATTGAAACTCATAATATAAATACACATCAAAACAATTTGTTATAGAACTCGAGTCAAGTAATAATTAAACAATAGAAACTTCTGAAGATAAAAGTAATTTAATCGGCCGAGGTCTTCAAGCCACTTGGTCACAATCTCGCTGGTAGCCTAGCCATTTCCAATGCATAACGGTCATTCCGCAACAACCTAGGGAATTAAACGCCTCGCCCATAAGGGAATAGGAAGTTCATGAAAACAAATGACATTGCTAACCTACCCCATCTAATTTAACAAGAAATATTTAGATTCCTCACCTATTTAGAGACTATATACTCCCAAGAGTATTATTTTAGGTTATTGCTACAAAAATAAAACTTTCCCATTGGCTTCTAACTAACGATAACCCACACTATCATTAACTTAGACAAGACACCTAATTACAAGAGGTACTATCCTGCTATCTTTCCAAGCATAGAAGCACTCCCAATATAATATACACCTCAAACACACAAATAACTTAAACATACATCTTAACCTCTCTCATAACTCATGCATATAATGACCAATCACTCAGGTCTTTAGCTCCCAATGAAAGCTACCATTCTCATTTACAATCATACTCCCTCCTATGACAACTAATGTCTTCATAAGACCTTCCAAATATATGCATTTTTAATATGACCGAGTAATATATCTTGAATCCGTATAACCTAAGTAATGTATTTATCTTCTTTATTTTCCATTTAGTATAATGGAACTTATTTACCTCCACGGCATCAGCCTGGTTAGATCAAGAGACTATATTCTAGCACATTTGAATCCAGTTTTCCACCATATATATATATAAAATATCATCAACATCATCGACAGATTAGCATAAACTTGGGTTATAATTTCTGTACCTAATGTTCTCATTCAAAAGGTATCTCATCCATTAACCACTTAAGATATGCTGAACATATCTAATAAAGACAAGAATGCCTTTAGTGTTACAACTGAAAAATAAATACCAGATTCCAAGAAAATAGTCACGACAAGTGCCGACAAGTAAAAAATGAAGTATAACTATTAAAGTAATCGCTGCTAGCACAACAACAAGATTAGAATAGTCATCGTAGTCAAATATGAATAAAATATATGCATGGCCGTGATTACCTGACAAAGTCATACACAATATAATTCCACATGAAGTCTGCATATAACACATGAATATATAATGTAGGTTCCGATAAGCACACAATCACCCAAATGAAATCACAGAGACTCAACAAATCCACTCTTTCAAAAAATCTAGTCATCAAACCTCCATTCTCATATCCCCACCAAAGATACCATCATCCTCTAACGCTAAGATATATACTCAACTGCCTCCACCGCAGGAATGGACAAATCAACACCTCGCACTATACCTAAAGATAAGGCCAAAAACCGTATCTCTTTATACACAAAGTATAAGGCACACCGCACTTTATACACAAAAGTATGCACACACCGCACTTATACACAAAGTATAAGGCACACCGCACGCCTATACCAGTATGTGGCCAAACCGCACGCTATACCGAGATAGGCCACCTCACAATGCACACAAGAAAGGACAAGAGAATCATACCGCACGCTATACCTCTGCAAGATAGGCCGCAATTCGACAATGCAATAATAAGAAAGGACAAAAGAGAATCATACCGCACGCTATACCGTAAAGAGTGTGGCCAAACCGCACGCTTATGCCTGTAGTATAAGGCCACTCGACAATGCACCACAAAGAAAGCGACAAAAGAGAATCATACTGCACGCTATACCGTAGTATGTGGCCAAACCGCACGCTATACTGCAAGATAGGCTACCTCGACAATGCAATACGCAGTTATCAAAAGAGAATCATACCAAGACGCTATAACAGAGTATGTGGCTAATAAAGGCTACATATCCCGCAAGGAAGCAGAGTCACTCTAATCTCAGTCTTATGGTCAGTATCTCAATACCAAGTCACCTCTAAAATCATACATAACCCATCGAATATTTCTCAATAACCAACTACTTATTTCCAACAATAGCAAAGCATACTAATACATTAATAATTTGAATCAATCACAACCGCCAAGTCAAGATAACACAATAATGATAAAGCCACATAATACCACAAGGCCGACAAGGCTACATAAATACCACAAAGTCAATGACAGCTCATAGTCACCACAAGTGCCATCAAGGCCATATGAATACGAAATATAAGTTGGGAGTTCAGCCATCACTTTAAGCCTCAAAACCTTCAACGCCGTATCAGAAATACATAATCATATTAGGCTCACACATAATCGCATAACCATTATACATGTATACCATTCCCCGTAATCATATCACAAGGACATATACAATTATCTACACATAATTATATTACAAGCACTGCATAATCTCTTTACACATAATTAATACAAGGTTTGTGTACACCATTCAAAGAAGTAATATAAGGTAATACACGCGAGATAAAAAGAGATTTCACCTCTCGTTTAGCTACCGCAAAACCTTCACGAAAGACAATCAAGGTAATCTGCCTTTTCATCATCAACGCCTAAACAATTCCGTAAAGTATAATCAAGACCTACTACTATATAATCATGCTCTAGAAGATACATAACTAAACTCTTGGGGGAACTATTTCTAAACAGTATAACTCGACGGATAAACTATCGAATTATAAATCCCACGGATACACCCATCGATTCCCCCGCTAAATATCCATCTTATCACTTTTTCATTACAAATCAACTTATGAGTTATTCTAGTTGATTAACAAGTCCATGATTAACAATCTATACTCCGAAATATCAATGATAGCTCAACTTGGAATTTACACTTTTTCAACATAACACCCTTTACTCAATTTTAAATCACCAATTTAATATCATAACAACTATAATAAGGTCCCAATATAACCTCCTACACATTTAAAGTCTTATAACAACATCCATATAAAAAAGTCAACCGAAAACTTAAAAAGTCAACTCCTCGGTTCTATAACGCCTCAAATCCATCTCTAAATCACACTTCACCCAACACGCCACGTAACCCATAACCAACCAAGCATTTCCATCATAAATTCACTATGGAAAAGTCAACTAAAAAGTCAACTATGTCAAACCCAAGAAATATCTCGAAGACTTGAAATTCTTACCTTAACTCTCGAAGAGAAATCTAATGGGAGAACAATATTCTACAACCCGATCTTGAGTTTCGAGTTATTAATCGTAAGTTATAAAATGGAAAATGAAATTTTTATGGGGAGGGCTTAATTTCGCCAAATGAGCAAGCATGAAGGTGATGATGATGATGATGTGGAGGATATGTATGAATAGATATTTAAAAAACTCGAACCTGCTCGCTTCGGGTTAATTCCGCTTATCGCATTCTTTAAACCTCCAATTTAACCCGATTTCAAAGATAAAAATTCTTCCATATAAACACTACTAAATTATAAATGAAATTCTGCTCAAAAAGTTTTACGAACAATATTATCATCGAAAAATTATATTTATTCCCGGTCCCACCGCTCTAATCAAAAAATTTAATTTTTTTTTTTTTTTTTTTGTGAACGGTTATTACAACATTCGACTTGATGTTTATCAAGGCTATATTTGAATAAAATGTTGGCAATTATGATTATAAAAGAGCTTAAATTTATTTTTTATATTACCTTCTTTTTTGTCTTTGTGTTTGTTTATAAGAAATGTCTATAATAAGAAAATAAGTTACGAATTATTAAATTAGAGGGCGGTTCAAAAAGTATTGTCTAGGTTGGTTAACTAAGAGGGCACTTCATAAGTGCTTAAAGTGGCTAGATCAACGCCTCTAAGTAGTTAACTCAGAGGGCGCTTTTATTATAACAGATATTTTTCAGGCCTCATCAGGCTTTTTAAAGCTCCTCTAAATATTTTTTATAGTAGTGAAATCAATTAATGATAGAAACAATGGTCTATGATCTATTTTATTAAACTGTAATATATTAATCTCTTTAGACCAAATTATTTAGGTTGCACATGTCCATTTTAAATATTTTTCATGCCAAATGAGCGCGGTTTTGATTAGATACTGCTTTTATACGCTGCCATGAAGCTATTGAAAATTCAGTTTCACGTTGATTGATTAGGACCTTCTGCATTTATTAACACCACGTAACGACTCCGCCTCCTGTGTCGGTCGCTCGAGGTTAATCGCCCAAATCTCCGACACCGTAGTCCTAAATCGATGGATGACTCAATTTAAAAAGACCCGCTTGTTCTAAATAATGCAATAAATATACTTCCTCGAGAAGAATAGTTTTTTAAGAAGATAATCATCGTGGTATTTTACAATCACACAAACCACCATATATACAACAACTATCAAAGTACAAAAATACCAACAATATACAACTGACATCCCTAAAATAACTACAATATAAACATCAAGACTACAACCAAACAACAAGAAGACCGCGAGGATCTACAGCCACCCGCCTCACCTAAGCACCTCGATCACACTTAACGATTTGGCATACCACCTCAACCCGGAACAAATAAAATGCCGCCCATAGCAATAGGGCGAACAGAATAGTTAATTTTGCATAACATAGATAGACTTTCCGCATCACCACAATTCAAAGCGACAACACAACAAAAAATATCACTACGAGCCTCGATCATGCTTAATCATAAAAATATACCAATACCAACATTGCAATTATCATACCTCATAGGCCCATCAACTAAACATGCACATACTAGTAAGTGCACTTAACTATAATCACGCATCTCAAACAAAACAATGGCAACTACGCCCCAAACAAGTCCACACAACCTACCACAACACTAGTACCTCTCAACACCACAACCCGAACAACTCAACAAATTAACATAACTAACTCCACTAAACTCAACTCAATCAATGCAACCTAACCTCAAACCCAACCTTAATCCCTCACCATAACTCGAAGAAACCCGGATTTAAACAATAACTGCCGTAATCAACCCCTTAACCTGGGTGTGGAGAAACTTATCCCGTTGACATAAGCTAAACATCACACTCGCAACGAGGTACGAGACAAAATACATCACACTCATACCGAGTACAAGAAAACGCCTCCTCGGAAATCAACGCATCCTAACTCCTAATTAATCTACCTCGAAATGCCTGCAACTAACAAAACACCACACACAACTCCAACTACTCAACCAACTAATTCATACACAAACAATCAACACAAAATATATACGATAAACACGCCACACCATCACCTCCACCAAATGGTATGAAATGATTCACACCAGTTAAATACCTCAGCTAGCAATAATAATACAATTACTACTTACTACAATCAGAACCTCTATTTTAGCATTCACCCAACAACTAATTTTGAGTTCTAAATAACAACTACTCAACTTATGGTTTCAACTAACCTTAACACATTTTAATTTTTTTAACTATCCACTTTAACAACATTTCTGCTATGAACTAAATAACTCTAGGAAAAGATTACTACGCACGTCAAATCCACCAATAAACGATGCAATTTCTAGAACTAATCTAACCCTCAACACTTCGCCATCACCCCTACTCCCAATAATATCACTTTGGAACAATTTCTAATCAATCCCCAATTTATTAATTCCTAACCACTTTACTCATTTATAACACCTTTTAATCAAAATCTCAAATACTACCTAACTGCAACTCAACTCAACAACATTTTCTTTCAATCAACACAAAATATCATACTTACCTAAAATAACTATATTAAGGTTCAAGAACATCAGGTTGTACAGATTTGTGAAACAACAACAAAAAAGCCAACTCTCATAATCTTGTAAAATCAAGAAAAAATTTAAGCTTTCTTACCTTAAAGTGTAGAATGAATAGGGGAAGAAAATCAACCAACTTTTTGAACCTTGAGTAAACAAAGCGTACAGGTTAAAATCTGAGTGAATCTTTTCTTCAATGGGGCTCCGGCCAACAGAAAAGTTGTCAAAGTAGCTCATGTAAGAATGGATACTGACGGAGGTCAGCGAGATATTTGTGAGGACTGGGCGCAGTCCCATGAAAAGGTTACTTCTCTCCACTTTCGTACTTTTAAATTTTTAAATGGAAAATACCACTCTAAAATGTATAATTTCCCCGTGACATAAACTACTACTATTTAATACTAGTCTCATATACTGATTTATTCCGAAAGTGATTACATTTATCTCCTGTCCCACCACCAAACTAAGAATATAATTTTAATCGCCAGTGCTGTAATTCAAGTTATTTCACCGGGCGGCTTTTATCCACTTGGTTATCGATTGATTCACCCGAAGTTGGAAAGCTTGCTGAATAAAATCTCCCGTTGGATTGAAATGGATGGAGTATAAAATACAATATATTATACTCTTATTCTACGAAATTGTCTATTTTCACTCATTTTTCTTTCCCATAACTATTTATTCAATTTGACCAATGCTTGTATGTTTTTTTTATCAAATGAGCTAACTATAACTACTACTAAAAAACCATCTCTTATGTTTATGTAAAAAAAAAGGTAATCTTCTTGGGATGGAGGAAATATAAAATTGGCAACATGACAACTATATGTAAGTTAACTATGGACGGTTCTAATGAATAAAACAACAAATTTAATTGAGGTTAATCTTCAGTTCCAAGATCACCTTACCTGTTATAACTTGAATATAAGATATTAGTATTCTTACAACGGTGATAGTGGAAGCTATCAACAATTCTTTCGGTTATAGAAAACTAGATTATTCAATCCAAGCACCCCAGCTATTGTGCCTCTAGAATGTTTCCACACCAGTAGTGATAAAGTCCTCATTTAGTAAATATTAGAACTCGAATAGAATGCTTCACAAAGAATGTTAACAAAACTTAAAAAAGTCAGAACCATCTTCTAAAGACGAACCTTGGCAGCCTGCTACACCTCACATACCCAAACAACATACAAGGTGTTATTTGTATTTCAACTCAGAATACACACTGTAGTTTACCACTAATCTACTATAACAAAATAAGGAAAGCATCTAACTCAATAGTCGGGAACATCTATGCCATTGTAAAGCCTACACAAAACTACTTGCTGCATCTCGTAAAACATACTACTCAAAAGCTCTTCAGCAACATCCTCTCTCACATAACCCAAATCTTAAAAGTAGAAACCCAAAATAGACAATTGTTCTAAAGTTATAAAATCTATTAAATGAATACTAACCCAATAACCAAAAGTAAATAACGGAAAACTCGAACTAAAACTAGCAACAATCTCACTCAATCCAGCGATTGGTAACTCGAATGTCTCATATTCAATCATAATCCGTAGGCACGTAGTCAGTAAAGGAAAGTAATCAACAACTTAGTAACTACAGAATCATAACTCTGTCTAGACGGTCATGTATTTACATATACAATACTTTCAAACCATTTGTATTATACATAAATACTATACAAGCTTAAATCAAAAAGAGCGTAATCAAACCATTTAAAAACATTTATACCAAACAGCTTTTTGCAAAGCTAACAAAACACTATCATCAAAACCATATTTAAAAACCATGCTTTAAGCAGGAAACCTCCAAAAATCACTTCTTTATTCAAACATAGCCTTCCTATCTCGAGATTACTATTGGTTTAAGAATATAAATGGGCTTCTCAGTCACGGGTAGATTTTCTCCCTATCCAAGGACAACTCAGACTCCTCCCTTGTGAACGAAAAATTAATCGACTTTTTCACGTGATCGCGATTTCGTGAAAGTTCGAACAACACCCCAGGTATCCTCGATATCCTTACCGACAACGGATCTCAATGATCAAGGCCAAATTATATTCAAATAATCTCTTACAAAACATAATTACAAATATCTCATATGCCTATCAAGTATATAAAAACAGTTCAAAATATCGCATCAATGTGCCCATATCGAGTATATAAAATAATTCAAAGCATGCATCAATGTGCCCATATCGCACACAATTCAATATATTGCATTAAAGTGCCCATTTAATAGAGTAATTCATTTTCATGCTTGACCAATTTAAAAAACATACATAATAGTACTAGTTAAAAGAAGATTTCATATGTCAAAACACATTTTAAAAAAGTCATTTCATTTCCAAAAATAGTTTGACAACATAATTTTTTAAATATATATTTTAAGTATCAAAATAACTGATAAGTGCACAACCAAATACCCCAGTTTAATTCACTAGTCCGAATCTCCTAATCGAGTCTCAACCGATCCTCAACGACAATAATAACATAAGTAAAGGTCAATCCGATATTAATAATGCCGTGAAATTTTAACCTCTTTAAATTAATGATACTATCTTACTAAATATGATAATTTTCAGATCAACTCTATAATATTACTACCAAAATCATAACAAATAATCACCATTTAGTCTAACCTATTTACCATTAAATCTATTTATATTTAATTCAATAAATCTATGAACTAACTGTAATAATAAATAATTAATTGATTTAAAATTAAAGCCATCCTAACTTTTTGATTAATCTGAAAAACCCAAATCTTCAATAATAGAAAGTGGAGTTGTTTTAAGGGTCAGAGAATAAGCGGGGGGAATGGGGTCTCACTCTGGCCTGGGGGCTTGGGTTTGTGTTTTTTTTTAAATTATGCTTTTATCTCTAAACTTTATATTTTATTATTAAGTATTCTTAAACTTTTCATTATAACAAACTAGTCCAATAAGAATATAATATTAACTAAACTTCAAGTCAATGCAAAATTTCCCAAATAAATTTAATTAATTACTACAAATATCCTGGAGAGAACTATTACATCCCCTTAAAAGAAGCTTAGTCCTGTAAATCTCACGCCTTGTTCTTCAAAGCAGTTATGGCTACTTCTCTTTCATGTCCCTCCCTCCAACTCCCACATCAAGTTTCCTCTCTCGCTGTTTCTCCACTAAATCCTTACATAACGACTGATCACGATGTGAAGACATTCTTTCGATCGATGATCTTGTTAGAACTGAAAAGGAATAACAATGACATAATACTTATTTATTCGAGGTTATGCCGTGGTATCGCGCCACCCACTGGAAGCAATCGTACGGTAATTACCTGCTGTAATCGATTTGGTCGGTAGCTCCCCAAGACAACATAACAGCCAAAGGATACGCCCACCGTGGCCTATGACTTTGAAATGTACACCAACACAATTAAGAATACAGGGCTTCCAGTCCTGAGTGGAACATAATTGATTTTGAATTAGAACCAAATGAAAATATGAACGTAGCACTAAGTAAGCACAAAATGTCATGAGAAAAGTTTCGCTTTTTCTAATTTTTGTCTATATGTTACCTCGACCAACTCCTCTTAATATAAGATGGAGAAAGGTTAGCTTTTAATACCAAAATGAAAACGGCTCAATAAAACGGGATTAATGCTTAGCAAAACATCTAAAGCAACTAAATGCAATAACGCATGAAACGGACGGAGAATTCAAAATGGATTGAATAGAAACAACGTCGGATTAATTGATTTACGCTACGACTGCTTTTGATATTCCAACAACTCCCCTAATTAACGATTTAAAAGTGAAGAAAATAGAAGAAATTATTCTTGAGTAAAGAATGCGTTGATACTTAAGCATCAATATATTTCAATTTGAATGACATAAGTAAGTGCAAACAACCTTCTCAAGTGAAAGTGACTTTCTTCTTGAACTTATTGACTTCAGCTTGAGACCCCCACAACACATTCATACCTCCATAATCGTGCAAGTTCCGCGATATAATTCCAAAACGAGGAAGACTTTCCTAACTTCTTCATAAACGGGCGGTCGCACTATCACACTTCACGTACGTAACTCATATGCACGCCTCGATAAAGACTATATCCAAGTTATTGGCGACACAAGGTCCAACCTCTTCAATAATCAAATTAAATCTACCAAGTGCATCTCAAAGTACTACCACAATCGGTTATGAATATTTGGATTAAAACTTCATCAAGTGGTACTTCAAGAAGACCACCAAAACGGACGTGAAAATATCATGTGATTAAAATCAAGCCGCCTCAATAAAACCACCGAAAATCGGCTATGAATAATTTATGATCAAAATCCACTGCCTCAAAAGCAATTCATCAAATCGGCTATGGATCGCTATTCACCGCTCATCAAGCTGCTTAATAGCACCACCAACAACCGGAAAGCATGGACCAACAAATGAATCCATCATGCATCTCTAATAGCATCACCAAAACTTGTTATGGATTTATCAAACACTACAACATTATTACCATGTGTTGCATTAAAATTCATATGCTTGGCTCAATTCCAAATTAGTATCCACCATATTATTTTTGACTTAGGGGATTACGGCCCCATCTCTCGATGTATCAAGGACATTTTTCCTTGTCAACCTTCGATAAAAGGATCAAGCAAGATTTCTCTGCATTTCACATACCTCTGTAAGTTAAATCACAATTTTTCATTAGTTATCTAACAACACCCATACCCGATTCAAATGTGTCTTTCTTCCATTATACATTGTTCTTAAGAACTCCAATGGGTTGGTCATGAAGTCAACGAATGAAATGGTGTTACATGTTTCCCACAAAGGCACATCCAAGTAGTAAATTTTCAACTAATTTGTTTTGACTCGCTAACTCAAGAACAATGAACTCTCAGATTTCCATACTGATCATGCCATACATGTCTATTTTGGCAGCATCTACCTAAATAAATTAAGCACGATAAGTGAAAAACATAATCGCCGTAGAAATGATCTCATCACTAATTAGAACCTATTCTAATTACAATATCCTCTTAATATAGCAGGATATTTTCTAAAAGCAAACATACATCGAGGTCCTTCGTATTTTGATTAAAGAGCATTCCAAATGACTACTATCAAGCATGCATATAATAACTCAATCACCGACGACAAGAATAATATCGATGGATCGAATTCATCGAACACTAAGTGTTACTTCAATAATTTTAGCATACCCAATTTGGAAGTCACTTTTACTCAATTGAAGTCGTGTAATTCTTACACTGCAGTCAACGTAGTTCTAAGAGGCAATGTTAATATCAAAAACTTAAATTTCTAATACCTTTTCAATATAATGAGATTGAATCAGTGAGAATCTCACGATTTTCTTATTACTCTAACTCCGAGGACATCATCATCTTCGTAGTAGCCCTTCATCTCTAAATTGTAATAATAAATATTCTTTAATTTTAATTACAATTTTAATCAGATACTAAGAATCAATATTTCTATCAACATGTAAGTAGATAACTACACATTCTAACACTTTTAATAATAATAATGCTGATTGTAGTTACCAATAATATACCATCATACGTAATCCAAATTTATTCAAATGTACCTTCAAGTACTATATACTTACCTCAGAAAATTATCTTATATCAAATGATATAGAATTTCACATCTAAAAAATTATCTCATATCATATGAAGGACACTAACCATATGAACTATCACATAACCGATCAAATATCGGGTTACCGTGGAAAATTAATCAATCAATAATTCTTCTGACTAATAATAATACTATATTTAGATTTCCCCAGTAATCAGTCACTGTAAGTACACGCCAACGTCCTCCTCACAATGTAGACTAATGTTCTCACTCAATCAACTAGCAAAGGAGCGAGAGTGCTAAATGTCTACACCCTATCATGTTCATGCTACGCGTGGCTCTTAGTCACGCAAGTGGTGTAATCTAGATTTGCTGGTTTAAAGAAAGCTTCGCCCCTCGACTGGGCTGAGGCACATCCTGCGATTCATCTCTTTCGTGAAATTCCAGGCGTAGATCTGGTGGCTTAATGACGATTTAACATTTTTAAGAAAGTTCATTACTATAATTGAAGGTTACTTACTACATTCAATATTTTCATATCATTCGAGGTAACCTCTATATTTAGAATTTCATTTAATGTAATTATCCTATACTCGATTTAGACCTTTCAAAATTTAAGCCAGGGGTCACAAAACTCAATAAATAACACTTAGTAATTCTTCGCATTCATAATCCATTTATTAACAATGACTTTGAAATCATTTTCATTGAATCAATATGCATGTAAGAACTTCAATCTCCCAATATTCTTATATAATTGTTCATGCTCTCTATGCTCATTAGACGACGAGTAACATTGTAACTCCCGGCACGCCGCCAGCAACACCTGAACGAGGGGTCAAATACAAAATAAACACATTAATATCGAGGACGCTAGCAGCTCCGCTTTAGAGTAATTTCATTGTGCCTCTATCACGCCACGCTGCATGAAGATCAGCGCGTACGGAGGCTACCGACTTGGAAAGTACCTCCGGCTCTCATTCTGGTGGGTAAATTTATTTGCCAAGAGCTTCAAAATTAACACAATGTTCAAAAGCTAACACGCCTCCACTGCGGGCTATGACTCTTGAAACATATACGAACAATACCCAAGAATGGCAAGAACTGTGAGTTGAACCCAGGAGTGAACATAATTCCATTTAACTAAAAAGGAACCACTTGAAACGGATAACATGTCAAATCCCAACAGAAATATGAATATAGCACCGGTAGCAATAAAATGTCATCAGCTTTGAGAAAAGTTCCTTTTCTTATTTTATCTATATCTTACCTCGAATTCTCAACTCCCTCTAAATATAGTGTAGAGAAAGTTAAGCTAGCTTTTTAGTAAACTAAAATGAAAAAAACCTGCTTAATAAACGGAATTATCATGAAGAAATGTCTAAAGCAATAAAATGCAATAATGCATGAAAAACGGACGGAGAATTCAAAAATGGATTGAACGGAAACAATCTGGCCGACAATTCATGACGCCATGACCGCTTCGACATTATTCCAATGCATCTTTACTAGTATTTTCCTATAACTCCAAATTTTCCCTCAAATCCAATGGTATATAAGATATCACATGCTCAAGATCAGGCCACATATACTACCTTTTTAACATGGAGACATGGAAACATCACGTAGCTTGGGATTCTGCTTATAAAGGCCACCCAATAAACCAAATTTCCAACCTTTTCTAATATCTCAAAGGGACCCACATATCGAGGGCGTAGTTTTCCCTCCATTCAAATCAAGCTTCAAAACTTCATAGAGACACTTTTAAAAATATCATGGTTATTTACCTTAAACTCGAGGTCAGTTCTTCTTACATCTACAACCTTGGTACTGCGTCAGTTCATCCGTTTCTTTTTATCATCGGAATTCTCTCCTCAAATCCTTCCTATATCATCCTATGCTATCACGACTTCTCCCTGTGAGATCCACATTTACGACCATAAATGCCTCATAAGGTGCCATTTGAATGTTAGAATGGTAACTGTTGTTATAAGCAAACTCCACCAAATGTAGATGGTCTTCCCAATTACCCCCAAGGTCCACAATTTTAGCATATCCCCTCCAACGCCTAAGCAGTTCTTTCACTTTGTCTATCAACTGAGGCGATGTCGGTACCAAATGCAAGTTTGGTCCCCTAACGCCCTTACACAAGCTCTTCAGTTGAAAGATCTAAACTTATGGATATCGATCCCGACACAATGGCGATGAACCCATACAGCCTACAATTTTCTACATATGTATCTAGCCAAAGCTAAATTATAATTTAATCTTGTATGGTAGGAAATGCATTTACTTGCCAACCGGTCAACCATTACCCAAATAGAATCATTACCATGAGGAGTTCTAGGTAGCCCCACAACGAAATCCATGGTAATACGCCCCACTTTCTCTCTCGTATTTTATAGTAGTGTCTCTCCACGACTCTTGTGTTTCTCACCTTTAACTTGTCGACAATCTAAGCATCGAGAAACCAACTTAAAGTAACATCATCTTCATATTCCTCCACCAATACACCTATTTCATATCTTGAAACATTTTGTACTATCGATGAGCAAGATATATAGTACGACGCGGCTCTCAAGAATTTCTTCAATCTTTTCATCTATTGGGAACCAAAGAACCTAATTTGCATTCTTTATACCATCCTCATCACAAAAAAAAACTGATTCTTAACCCACGGAAATCTTTAATCTTTTGAAGGAACTCATCTACAACTTGGGCATCTCTTATCTTCTCTATAAGAGTTGGTTGCACTCCCCAAGTATGTCACTGAATTAAAACTTCTTTAGGGGTATATCAAAATCAGAAGTTTTTCAAATTGACAAGATTTTCTTCTGACGCTAAGTTTCTCGTTGATTTCCTCAAGCCAAGGCATCTTCACCATATTAGCCTTTGACCGGTATTTATTAGTTGACTGCCAAATCATAATCTTCATTAGTTCCGCAAACTATCACCTATGCCTTATTTTTAGTTGTTTCCAGTAAAAAATATTTCAAACTCTTGGCGCTCTGTGAAAATATCACACTCGACCTATAAATAACACGTTCCAAATCTTCAAAGCAGCACTACCACTGCCAGACTTAAATCGGCAGGATAATTCTTCTAATAAGGTTTCTCAACCTCTTGCAGCTACAAGCTACAACTTTCTCTATTCTCGCATAAGGACATAGCCCAACTCCCTTCTTAGCATCGCAAAAAGACACTAAAGTCACTATCCTCTTATGTAGAGTCAGATTTAGTATTATTGAATAATCTCCCTTCAAATCTTGAAAATCTTCTCACAATCATTGGACTCAGAACGAATTGGCCCTAAAGTCGGCGCCACTGAGGTTAGTTCATTGCAACATGAATATCAGCCTACCATACAACCCGATCAAAATAACTAAGGACAACATAACGAATCCATGCCCATATACGGGTGATCTAAGGTAATAACACGATTAAACTCACAATTCCATCAATCGCCCAAATCATATGGCTAAATATTGCTTTCTAAATACATACTTTTACAACACAAGCGTAATAATAATCAAAATTATGAAGACATATCCTACCACCCAAATCTCGAATCATGATTTATCATCACGCCACAAGTGGGCGCTCAATCCCGACTCTTTCTTGAACAAGGAACAACACCGGGGGTCCCCTAAAATAAGCCAGTCAGAAAAGTCAGAATAATTCATATAACAAGTCATATTCAAACACACACATATAAACATGTAATATTCTATAGTCAGGATAATTATCAGCTAATATATTTCATCATATCATTCGGTATTTCAATATTTACCATATGATCCTCTTATAATTTAATATCTCCAAATAATTTAATACAATCAATTTGGCAAAATAATTCAATAATATCGATAACACTATAATATCAAATAGCTCAATATGATATACTATCACCTGCTACAAAATTTAACTCCTAATAAGGTCACATAAGCAACAATAACTCTATTCACCCTTTATTAGAGCTCACTCCCAAAGTATGAGTTCAACGCCACTGCTGTTTCTACCGCAAACAAACGAGGACAAATAATGTAATAATCAACTTCACTCATTGCTTCTACTCCAGCAAACGGATAAAATTGAATCATCTCAACATTTGAACTAACCGTAATAGAGTTCACACACAATCACATTTTAGCTAAATCATATGACTATTGATTCCATTGAATACCGGACTATGTGAGTCAGCTGATTCTACTAAATATCGGATACACAGTCGTTGATTTGGCGAATACCGCGATCCTATGGGACCGCCGATTTGTATAACGACACATCACATCATAAGTCACAACACAAATCATATCCACTTTCATAATATTGTCATATCATAACATCATGCTAATACATAACCATCTCAATATCACTAAATCTCACGAACCTCAATAATTAACAGACCTTATCTGCCTATTTCTAGTGATCATCAGTCACCATTCTTTCAGTATCACTATCAATCATGAATTTCACAAGACAATCGAATCTATATCAACATATTCCTATATATGTTATTATTTCGTTACTACCATCAAGTAATTGATCAAGTTATCAATTGTCTCTATCAAAACATATTAATATCTCACGCCACAAACCTATAAGATTATACAATACACATACGGACAATATCTAATTTATATAACCCATCTTAAGATAATAAAGAATATCACCTTATTATTAACTTCTCATATCACATTCTCACAAATATCTCGAGCAGCTTATTCTCAAGTTAGTATTTTAATTGACTTGTTAAGTTAATTAAAATAGAAAAACTCACTCAGGTAACTCAATATTTAATTGTAAGCTCATAACGGGTCTAAATTAAGCCAAATGCTAACCGATTTCTTAACGAGTCGCTTTTAACTAATGGAATGTGGACTCGGGTTCTTAAAGAGGGATTAGGTTTTTCATGATAAGAATCATGTAAAAACCTCCACCCTCCAAGAAAGCCACCCTCCATGTAATCGGAAGAGTTTTTCTTCCAATTTTACATTCTAAATGAAGTTCAAGTACTTGGCTTCATTTCCTCTTGCAGTACCTAGAGGGACATCATTTCGGGGTGTTGAACAAGCCAGAGGATCTTCGAGGGGCTTTCACGGGGAGGTCGATCAGGATTCGGGGTTCGCTCGCTCCGTTGCAATGTAAGGATTCTCGCATTCATACATTTATTTTTGCAAGCTTGTGACAATATACATTAATTTGAGTGATCCGGATGTATGAATCGTGTTTATTACCACAAATTGGATACTAGATTCTAATATAACCTTTAGCTATCGCCGATTCCATGATCAGAATCGAAAGTGTGCACGGATGTAAAGTCTACTGTGTATTTCGTTGCGATAATGATTATATCATTATCCTTCCAAATTTTACATGTCTTAAAAAAGACTGGTATTTAATGTAAGCTTAAAGGTTCAACGTGTGAACTTCAGCAAGACTGGAGTTGATATATTCTTTTCCTCGCGGATTAAATCATAATTGATTAAGTCACATGCTTATGAAACACTTCTATGGTTACATGACTGGGAGATCGCGAGACAAAGCGAATTAAAGTAATCGCCCAAGGATAAATGGAGTGTCGAAATCAATAGTTTTTGGTTTCATTTATTATGCCCATCGCGACCGTTGTAACAATTCATTTACTAGTTTAAGAAAAGTGATTACATAAATGGAACGCTCGAATTATGGTAATCAGAATTACTAGTCGGGTTCTACCGATAATACCGGGATTATGCCGTATCACATCCTATGGATAATCGTTATTGTTAACAGATCACTATGGCTGGTTATACGCTACTAGTTATCCGGTTTCAAGGCTCACACATACGCAGAACGTTGAATTTATATCATGTACCAAATTAAACTACATTTTCTAAATCAGAAATGATTTGCAATCTAACGAATATTTCACTGAGAATTTTACATTGATAATGTAAAATACAAATTGATAAACCCAATTACTTAATTAGACAATTAAATTAATTTACAGTTGAAGTTGGAGCTCGCTAGGTAACTTGTTAATGACTAATAATAACTCGTAATGTTTAATTTAATTTAAACTGATTATATTTATCCTCAAAATCTCATAAATTCAAAATTTTAGTGAGAATGTCACTTACAATAGCTAATCCCAAGAAAATACTCCATCCAACAAAAACATCCCAAACCATAATACGAAAGAAATACTGAAAATCAACTCATCCCAACTAGAGTCAATCTAGCCTCAAGAGACCTATAAATCCAACAAAATACCACACACAACCCAACTACTCAACTAACTACTCATACACATTTTAGTTTTAATTATCCAACTTTTCAACAATTTCTTTTGTTACCAATCTGTCAACCCCAGTGGAAAGATTGACGCGCACGCTTAATCTAATTAATAAGATAACGAATCTCCAACCATTCCAATCCTCAACAATTTTGACATCACCCCTCTACCCCAATAATACTATAAATAATTTCATCAACCAAACTAATTTTCCCTAACTACTATACCCATTTAAAACAACCCTTAATTCAAACCCCAACTACTAACTTTCACAAACAACCTTAAATTATTATCTTCTTCTAACCATACCTCAATACAACTATATTAAGGTCCTATAACATCATTCTATAATTTAAAGGTGACTAAAAACAACCTCAACATCCAAATGTTACTTCAACCCCAAAAATCCATTGTTATAACTTTTAACCACATAATGTAAGTTTCTTAGACTTATACATATTTGTCATTAAAAATCTCTAAACCTCAAAGTTTAAAAAGTCAAACCTAAAATAGTCAACTATAGCCCAAAAAATAATTAGATTTCAAGATTAAAAACTATACCTTTCATAATCGAAAAGATGAGAACAAGATTAAAGAGTTGTATCCAATAAGATTTCTACCAAGAAAGTGAAAAACAAGCAGATAGTATTGTCATGCTTTAAGAAAGAAAAGGAACGGGATGGGTTTTGTGATGAAGTTAAGAGAAGCCGAAATGATAGTGAGATATTTAGGACGGTGATTAAGTCCCATTTGTCATTGTTATTTCTCCACTTTTGTCATTAAACTTAAAATGCAAACGATTTAATTGTATTATTTTCTCGTGACATAAATTATTACCCTCTCAATACTAGTCTCGTATATCAATTTTATTTTGAAATCATTTATACTATCTCCGTGGTCCTGCCCCTCAAACGATATATATAATAATTTAATCGCCAGCGTAATGGGTTATTTCATTATATGCTTCGGATACCATTCGTGGTATTTTGTATTCACTAAGCTTTTCCGCAGCCTTACACCCTATTCTATGGGCGTATGCTTATGCCTAGGCTTTTACGAGTGATTGCTATGTCGCTAAGGAGCCGCTTTCTGACAGTCATGGAATAAGATCGCGAGACAATCGGTACAGTAAGTCCTTAAATAATGTTTCATCGTTGTTTCTCAATCACGGTCAGAGTGGCATGTCAATAACCAAATTTAAATCCCAATGGAACGGAGGCAAGATATTTATATGTGAGAAAATAACATCAATGCAGCAGTTTCTAACTGATAAGTCAGATATCGAGGGTCCTGCTTTCACCATACCATACGCATTTGTCAGTGGTATCGTTTTGGTTGTATTATTCCAAGTCGATGTATGATTAGCGCTGATGATGCGAATTATGTATGTGGTCGTTAGTTCACCAAGCATGGCAAAAAGTATATTATTATTATTAATGTCAAAATGAAGTCATTTTATGTCATATCCATCGATTGTGACTCGTGTACAAGCTCGTCATTTATCTTAACTCCTTACTGCAAAATTACTCAAAGTGGTCGTTCAAGTCATTGAATGATACATGAGGATTGATAAGAATATGGGGGAAGACTATATGAATACTATCAAGTTCTGAATCAAGTATCATCTGCATGGGTAATATATTATCCAAGGAATAAGACATCATTCTGATTTGAAAAACATACTTGATAAGATACGTAAGTAAGGAATTGTGTTTAATGAAGTTAAACACAAACGGATGAAACCTTCAATAAGATGCCAAAATAATTTCATTCTTAACCTAGATGTGTCATTATTTAAGCGATACGAAAGCAATCGACAGGGGTAACGGGTTTACACAAATAGTAGAAATAATTTCAAGATATTAATGTTGTCAGACATACTTTAAATAAATTTATTCATACTCAACTTATTACAATAAAGATTGCCACAACAACTTTGAAATGTCGATAATGTTAGTAATATATCGCTAAAGTAGACATAATTTAACACGGATCCAATATTTAGATTTTGTCATCAGGAACATAACTGTATGAAACCGATATTTATCACCACTATAGAATTATAATTATCAGATGTATGGTATCTTCATTATGGAAGTATAAAGTGGTGGAAGTAAATATATTACTGAATATATTCAAGTCCAATCTAGTGTTTGAACCCAGTTATATCGTGAATATTATGTGAGAATTGCATCATAGCGAAATACAAAGACACAGTGACGAGCATATGAATGAATCATATTCAATAAACGCATTTGAGGTCATTTATGAAATAGAAATATAATACATGAAAGTTAAGCACGAACTTACTCGATTAACCTTCTTCTCATGGTGATTCATCAAAATCAGCTAATGCATCTTTATTAAATAAACAAATAGTCATGAATGATCGTTTAATGCGACACTTGGTTTCGACCCTGTTGGAAGAATTCATTGATTGACTGTGTTCATATCTATTTCAAACTTTTCCTAACATTACTCCACGTGTTGTAACATGTGTAGTTGAGTAAGTGGTCCAAAGGAATGTTCCTAAGTAATGATCAGTGATGATGAATACTTGACATTGTCGTTAGAACTTCACATCTTAAACAAGAACAAAAGGAAGATGATTATACTAGCATTGTCCAAGTTGAATACTTGAGATTGAGTATAATGGAGTTAGAATCTTCATCTTGATATTTGATTGAAATCAAGAAGGGTCAAGAGTGAAGATGAACCTTGAGTTCATCAAAGAATGAGCACAATTGCACAAATAATGTTTAAATGAAAATAAATTAACTTCTAACAACCTTGAAAGATATGATGGTGTATTGACTCTTGTATATTCGTTAGCCCAATTACATATATATGACACATGATATATGAGTCACATGACATATATGTAAGCTTACATGACATTTTCTTGTTAAGCTATGAAATGTCTTCAAGCTTGAGGTGATTAAATTCTATGATAGATTAAATGATGTATTCTTTATCGACAAAGCATAACTCTATATTAGAGGTCCAATGAAATAACCCGCTCCTTACAATTATTTTGATAGTATATAAGTTTCGTGGAGTATTTCTGGGTGAAATTAAAAAAATTCTCAAGTCGGTAGTGGAGAATTCAAATAAATCGGTCGGTCAGGTATATTTCGTCTGTATGGACCCGAGATAGTATAAATAATTTTGGAATAATATCGATATATCGAAACGAAAATGGTGATGAGAAATATATGCCTCAAAATAAATAACACAACGAAATCGGTTTCAAGTGAGATTTAAGGAATAAGGTAAAATTAACCGAAAACCAAACGGAACTTAAATTTCTTCCCAGCAATACGTAACTGAACGAAGTACAATTGA
>JADFUC010001959.1:0-120206 GCA_019722365.1 Lithospermum erythrorhizon
CCAGTTACGTATTGCTCTTTCAACCCTGGATTTTGGCAAAGATAACTAATGGGCCAAGAAATGTTTGATTACACACAAGCCAACTTCTCTCAAGCCTATTATCAAACACTTAGCCTACACTAAATGACCCAAGCTACTCCGCTTAATGATTTCAACTCCTAATCAACTCTGGGATTGGGAACCCAAGAACACACTCTTAGGGATTTCAAAGTACTACTCAACCTGTAATAAGAACCCCTATGCTTCCCACAAGAATTTCACTCAAAACAATAAATATTTGAGAAAGAATGAATTGTCACACAACTAGAAACTCTCAATAAAGATTACGCAGCAATAAATGCGAGAGTTACGACTTTTTGCCTTTTGCTTATCAAAGAAATAAACGCCGGGAAATTAGGTTTCAAATAGTTGCAAAGTCAAGCAGTTTCAAAAGCAGTGGGCTTATATACCGCACAAATTTTGAGTCAAAGTTGGGCGTTCTCGCAGATCGTGACCCCATCAGACTGGCCCGATGAGCCTCGACGGGACTGTGGCAACGCGCTTATAAGCCCGCCTCCCGTAGACCTTTATCGAGAAGTTCAGAGTTCCTCGACATCGGACCCTATCGGCACCCGGTCTCGGCGGTCTCGACACGACTCGAGACCCTCTCGGCGGTCTCGATGGTTCATAGTGTCAATTCCAAATAACGACGTTTAAGCTTACCTCGAAACGAATGCCATACGCCTATTCGCATTTGCACTTAACTACGAATCAATCTATACTTTCTAAGATTCAAACTACGGACCTTCGCTTTTCTCAAACACAATTAAGTTTAAATGGCAAAAGTCTATACTCACAAATTTAAAACGACAAAATAATTAAAAAAGAGTTTCTTACAAACGCCTCTATAAAAAAAGAAGAACACGAGCTCCTCAGCTATGCTTGCTTGACCTAACAACGAGCCTCCGAACTTCCCGACAACAATTTTAGCACTTGAACTTATTTAGGAATAAACTCCGAATACATGTTCACCAAAACGGATTAGTTCGACAAACAATTTGTTATCTTCAAAAATAGGTTTGAATGGAATCCCATTATTCAACACTGCCGGTACGCTCAGCTCCAGCCACACGTACCTCCCTCTCTTTTCACCTCGATTTCCCGTTATGTCCCTCTCCACTGGCAACGCCGGTGATTCTCAACCTGTAAAACCGGGTGTTGGAATGGCGACGCTTCTCCCGACTGCATCCTCGACGAACCCGCGATCCTCCAGCCGGCTGGGTACACTTTAATCAACGCACGTCAAAGCAAACCTCTCCTCATACCCATCAACTGTCCTCTCCCCCTGTTGCATCTGAACCAGCTCCCTCTCCATCGCATACATATGAGTCTCCAAACAAAAATTCTGCCTAAAAAGTTCCCCGAATCTAGCCTAAGCGACGCAGATCTCACCCCCTAGCCACCAAATCTTCAGGACATGTTCCACCAACTCCTAAATTCCAATCTCGACAACCCGGTACACTCCAAACTTCACTTTCAACTCATCCCCTAAACCCATCGGGTTCAAACTTATTCTCTAATGCCTCCAAGAATTGATCGCACCTCCGGTGTCGCCAAGATTACGAATCCCGTGCTGTCCCTTCTCGTGAAACCGTTTAAAATCGTCCGACCCCGCCTCTGAGCGCCACTCACTGGCCTGCATCGGGCCTCACACCCAACCGCCTCCAAAAATCCTCATACTCCGACTCCGTGAATCAGTATCTCCTCCCGTGGTACTGGTTGTCCACGCCGGCCTCACCACTCCCTTCCTCTCACCTCCACGAGCCTCGCCTAGCCCCTACCTCCGGTCTACCTCGGCCCTTCCCAAGATCACCCCTACCTACACTAGTCTCCCGCCTACTTTAGAAGCACCTTACCCCTAACGGGTCCGCACCATCCAAGGCAACTCCAACTCTCTGGCATCCCTGACAGCCTAACAAAGAAAATAAAAAACACTTAGACTCATAAAAGACTCGTGACATGAAAATTTTTACAAAACTCAGACGAAACACACACACCACGAACCCGCTTAAAACGAAACTCACGCCTGATAATACCATAATCTAGACGACCCGCCTCGAGTCGTATGCCCTCGAGGTCGAGTCGCCATCGACCAGATATCGTAGTCACCAAGTCAATGGGTCGACACAAAAACACCTCGCTTAAAAACCAAGAGAACCCGACAACATAAAAATGTAATAGTTCGAAATCGCAAACATCGACATACAAAATTTAACCATCATGGCATTTCTAGCCAAACCCAAAACATAAACACCACAACAACCAAGTCACAAAATGTACCACAAAACATCTTACAATTCTCTTGACATCTCTAAAACCAAAATAATAACTGCTTACACCGAATAATGAAAGAGGACTCCGCTGGTGATCCCAGCTAATTCGCTCACCCAAATAAAGTCACCGAACACGCGAACCAACTCGCTTCCAATCCGCACCGCCAATCCGGCGCGGGTGGTAACAAATTTTGCTGGAAAGATCTTGATGGTAACTTACCCATATCCAACGATGTGAGCGTAATAAGTGATGGGACATATACGGACGAATGTAATCTGCAGACGGGGAAATAAGCACATATATATAACACAGAATTATGCTAACTACTCAAGACATCATAACAGAAGTAATCATCGGAAATAAATGCCCACATTATAGGTGATTCAACTTACGTAACTCACAGGCCATATTTCACATCACATAATCAAACAAGTACCCAGCAAAATTTCACCCAACACATTAATACCACAACCACAAATAAATAATTTACAAAAGTGAAACCACAATAACATCATATATAACAATTCATCCTTTTCCCGGCAGGCTCACCCTTCGAACACCCAACAACAACATATCCTTTTCCCGGCAGGCTCACCCTTCGAACACCCAACATCATCATATCCTTTTCCCGGCAGCCACCCTCTCGAATTCCGGCCATCATCATATCATCTCACAAATCACACGCATAATGTCAAACACACACAACAAACACACAACAAAGACAAAGAACATCTATATCACACACAATACAAACTAAATCGCATGTAAAAACTCCAGACTCAATGGTATAATAATCTCTGTGATACTTCCACAACAAGATTATACTCAACATGAATATTGTGAATACTCTCGCATAAACATACTCAAATATTAATACGCTAAACATAAACGTATCATACATAAACACCCTCCAATAAACACACCAACACGCATCTAATACGACTACCACACAAGTTCAACACCAGCCTCATAACAATACACACCGATAGGTTCACAACACGCATACATTGGGCTACGCCTAACTTATCATACAACACCCAAATATAAATAAGATAACAAGTCGAGCGATAAATCCCCACCTCAAGCAAGACTAATTAGCCCAAGCTAGCCAATCTAGGATCCTCACGCTGTTCCCACGTCCCGAGTCTGAACATACACATTACAAAAATACAATCACAACTCATAACCATTTCAACCCCTTTTATCCTAATTTAAATACCATTCTTTTAACTCATTTCAGTTATAAATTTACAACTTACGTAAAGATTACCAGTTATGTTTCAATAACAATTCCGATGACAAACCTCGCTACCCGGACTAAATTCGATAATCGGCCTATATCCTATTCAAACTCCCAACATTTCCAAATAATTCCAATCAATCTAATTTCAACTTTTTCCTATTAACTTAACCATAACTCTCAGCCCCTAATCCCTAAGTTCGTTTACTACCCAAAATCCACTAAGATCAATTCCAACCTATTTTGCCCAACACTTATATCAGATCCCAAAAACAACCACACAACGATCCACTCACTTATTTACATTAACCAATTACATTTGTTTTAAAATCAACCCACGATCACCCGAGAGCCAATTCACTATAACTACACTTTCTACCTAACTATCGATCATTATCAATTCCTATATTATAATTTAAGCCTAGACAATAATTCTATTCAATAATATATCCAAAAATCCAAAGTCAACCCAAAAGTTCAAAAAGTCAACGGCCCTAAAAACATCCGAAATTTCACATCAAACACCATATTTCAACCCAAGAATAACTAATCTACAACCCAAGAATCAATTGGAAAAATAAAATTCAAAATATCAAAAAGTCAACAAAAGTCAAAGTTGGGAGATTTCACAAAATACTCAAAAATATCGCATCTTTTACATTAAAACGATCGACGATGAGGAGAAATCCTCCAAAATTTTGCCCAAAAGCTTGAAAATCAGGGAGAAATCGAGAAAGAATAATCAAAATGGCGGGCGATACATCTGTTCTTTCTCGGCAGAAAGAGAGAATAATGGCTTTGGTTTGGGCTTGGCTCACTATGGTGTCTATTATGGTTTTGAAGTTGGTTGGGCCCAAAAGCCCAAATCCTGGTGAAATTGCTCTAATTCACTGATACCTTCTCAAGTTTTAACTTAATTCGACAACTAACCTCCGAACATAACATTTACGAACATAAAATATTTAGTGGGTTCCAATTTCACGGAAATAAATTAAAAACTTCACATTTTAGTTTATTTTATTAACGGTCGCCACGGCTATTACGCTTGAGACGCAGTTGCTTCGCGTATGTTTAGTTTTCTTTTCACACGGTTACGCCGATTCCGCGATTCTTTTGTAAAGAGTTTCATCCAATTTCTAATAAAAACGCTATCGCTTGTTTACTCCAAAAAATTGTAAACCATTTTATCATATTCTTAATTTTATCACTAATCTCTGTTTGATTCTCTGGAATTTTACCTAATTTTGTTATCTCACCACCAGCCTGACACTAGCAATTTTACTTAATTAAGGTACGTAGTCTTCCGAATTGTATTTTGAATTTATCAAAAACTTTATTTTTGTTTCAGACGTGTTATGATTAAAACTTAGAAAGTAATTAATGGCGTAGTATGTAATTTGTGAGTAAATTATTACGCTAATTGTTTTGGTAATCGTATTGCATGACACCTTTACGAAGAAATTAGTGGTGTTAGTATGTAACTTTGAACTAAATTTTTTATTTCAACCGATTCAAAGCTCCAAAGTCCAAATATCATTCTTGTGGTTTGATTAATTTACTGTTTAAAGTGTTTTTATAGTAATTTATACCTTCGCTGATTAGTTCTGTGTTTTATGTAAGTTTGAACTAAATTACGCTAATGATTCGTAACGGCTCTGCTTGAAAGCGCATGGTAAAAATCATTCACGTAGCTTAATCGCTTAATTTGTTTAATAATTTATTTATGACGATAAATCTTAGGAAGTAATTAATGGCGCATAGCTAATTTTTTAGTAAATTATGGCTATATAATCATCTCAAATCATTCAAAACTTGTATATTCATCTACTTGAATATATATGTGAAAACCATTGGGACAGAGCCATGCTGCACAATTATGTCTACATTAATCATCTCAAACTATTCAAAACCTCTTCAGATAGTCTAATGGTTTCTCGAATATATATATGTGAAAACAATACAATATGTTTAATGATTTTCAATAAATTATGTCTATATAATCATCTCAAACCATTCAAAACCTCTTGTATAGCCTAATGGTTTCTGGAATATATATGTGAAAATCATTAGATGTGTTTAATGATTTTCAGTAAATTATGACTATATAATCATCTCAAACCATTCAAAATCTCAGATACCCTAATGGTTTCAAATATATATATTTGAAACCACCAATACATGTATTTATCGGGTTTTGTTTCGATAAAGATGCACGCCGAGAACAAGCAAAAACACAGAAAATATTGAGCCGCTCAGAACTGGGAGCTACTGCAGCGACCAAACCTCAGAAAATACAACACCATTTCACTTCAGATTACAAGACATTCAATAAAAAGATAAAAAATAATTACTTGATCATCACAAGCCTTCAAAATTTAATTTTTTTAGTAGCAAAACTCTTCTTTAACTGAACAAAGAATTAACATACAACCAGAATTCGACGTTACAACTTTATTAACAGATCACTAGATCAGCTAAATAGATTAATAACATTAAAGATTTGAATTTCAAACTCAAAAGTTCAAATAATTTTTAACTATAACCTGAACAAGAGATAACAACTCAATTAAAAAATTCTTTAATTTTCATCAACAATCCAAGTCAACTCTCATACAAAGTATCACTCTGTTTATAGAAAGCATCAAAAGCAATACCGAAATAGATAAAAAATAAGTCAACTTTATTCTAAATAAAGAATCTAAACTCTTAAATTCAGATCAAGATCCAATTCAACACTCTTACAAAAAAAAGGGAACCAATAAATATGTAAAGATAAAAAATAATATAATAAATACAAATAAATAAATAAAAAAGTAGCTATAATATCCAAAGAATGATTTCAATTTTAATTACTAAATCAAGATATAAGCCATTAAACATTGAAATTAATAAATATAAATATGAAAGAAATTGAGTGATATTAGGAAAATGGATCAATAATAAATAAAAAGATTAAACTTAATTGAATTCGTGTAATCATGTATCAATCGACAGAGTCGACACTCGATAAAATTGACGGCGATTTAAGGTCAAAACACCGATCAAGAGAAAGATGTCCGGAGAGACGATCAGCAGTTAAAGCGGATGAAGAAAAAGAGTGAATGATGCAGCCAGTTGTAGATTCGGCCAAGGCTGATGATCAACACACGTAATGTAATCTAACGGTGGAGATTTACTTACGCAAAGATTTATAAGTTACTTACTTATACAAAGATATCTCTTGCCTTGAACGATGATGCCTCAAATCCTCAAGTATGTAATAATAAGTTATTATTAGAAGTTAAAATATTCAATTAAGTTTGAAGCCTTTGAATTTTGTGTGGTTTTCCATTAAATTAAAGTACAGCACATGTTAAATGCTTAACAAACCTCATTTTTATCAGCCCAAATGTATATAAGCCCAAGTGCAACAAGCCTGAGTGGCTGGGTTTGTGATTTATGTGCTGATAGATGTATTATTAATGGTCTATTAACTAATTTTGCTGCGGGTATGTGATTTATACTGCTAGCTACTTCAAGTAATGCACAAGTACATGAATGCATGACTTATCCATTACAAGATAAATTTTATGCACTATAACCTATCTACGTAGGACTATGAGTATATCCAAGTGGGGCAGACGTGGCAATCGGTTCGGTCTCGTGGCCGTCGGGCTTAATTCACCCGCTCGTTGGGACTGTCCCGGCCCACCAGCTCACCTTAACGGCCCCTGCTCGTTAAGGAGCCTGGCCTGGACGGGGTCGAGCGATTGGGGCCCTGTGCCCGGCCCTGGGCTCGGTTCACCCATATTCCGCGGTATTCGGCCCGGACGCGGCTCGGTGGCCCTTTAAAGCCTCTATTAACGCGTACCGTTTCATATGAAACGGTACCACGTTAATACCAAACCACGTTGCACGGTTTCATATGAAACGGTACCAATGCTAATACTCAAGATTAATGAAGTTTCGTTATAAACTGCACTCACGCTTATGCAGAAAGTGCACTCATTCACAAATCACAACATTCACAACATATCACACCATTCACAACACATTCACAACATATCAAATTACTTCAAGAATAACATATTAAAAACGCCCCGGCTGTAAACATATAGTTAATAAGCTAAACTAGTAACATAAACATTGTTCAAACTTCAACGCATTTATAATAATCTAAACTTAAAACCAACAATTTAAAACATAACATGAAATGTAAATCATTCAAACATCAAAGTACTTAAATAAAAAACATTCTTCAACTTCAAACACCATAACATCATACATATGAATATATAAACACATTCATTCACGCTGCTTTCTTCACGCCCTTCTTCGACGACGCCTGACAAGAGGGCCCTATGAGAGGCGGTATCATGAGTCTCACTAGTTTGCTTGAAATGTCACATGATCCTCAGACGCGGAGACATCCCACCCATATGTAATCCTCATCGACGCCATATCGCTCAACATCCTCTTCCCTTGGCCCTTCATCACATCGACATCCTCGGGCGCAACCCTAAGTATCTCCGTTTCCTTTATCGAGGTCAAATTTTCATTCTCTTTAATGAAATGTTCTCTCAAGCAATTTCTTTAAAGTACGAATCCAAAGACTCCGTGGTTTCACATCTGGGCCTCTCTATTGGCTGCTGGCCGGACGCTTCACTGAGGAAATGGATGATCTCCCTACCCCGCCTGCATTGCACCCACCCTATCGGAGTCAGTCAGTGGCTCGTGATCCATCGGAATTCCAAACTTCGCGCCTAACCTCCTCAAATCGTTCAGCCCCACTTTAACGCAACGCCCCTTCCACAAATAAACTTCACCCTAAGACCGAGGCTACCATCGAACCCCTTATTAACCTCATATGCTTACGACATTCTAAAAACAAAGTAATATTTTTTACATTTACCAACAAATGGAATAGGATCATGCCATACATGGAGCCTTATTTTATGGTAAAAAATGTGTTCTTGCGATAATACGAGGTTAGCTAACCTTCAGATATTCAAGAGCGCCCAAGTAGCGAACATTTGTATTGCGCTAAGTTCTGTGGCTTGACTAGTAGTGGGAAACAAAATTCCTGACCACCTTCGACACAAACTTCCCCGCCCCATTTAAATTATACTTATAAACTAACTCGACGAGGCTTTATTTATTATCATAATCTTAAGACATTCTTCTTGCTTTACGTCAATTCTCACACCACCCCTACGGATAATTCTCTATACACCCCTGGCCATAATCTCATGCTAGTCATAAAAAAATCAGTTCTCAGATCTTCCTCGATTATCATCCTTGTACACCATTGGCCAGGGCTGCCCGGTTGTTTCCATGGCCAAGACGCGCTTTGGCTCCTTAGACTCGACTATCCGTTAGAATCAACAAATTGGCGCTAATAGTTACTGTTACATGCACTGTAATACGGAGTAATAAAATTGAGCCTTTATGCATATAAATCAATTCATTTGACTTCCGCAAATTAATGGCGGCTCATCTTTTTCATTCTTCCTTCTTCTCAGGTATTCATCACACCCCCAATTTCCCCTACCCAACCCCTACTTCCTATACATACATCTGAATTTATTATTTATGCATATCAATAATTTTAAATATGTTAATATATTCATTTCCATATGCAGTTTATTACATCTATCTATATGCATGTCCCATTTTAAAGAAACTTCATAATTGTTGATTTTATGAAAGAAAAATTAGTATAAACTTAAGTTTTTCAATATTGCATTTGCCATTTTTAGTTTTGCCAATTTGTAGTAGTTTTCTTGAAGTTGATGGATCCATTTGTGAAATTTGGATGGGTTGATTTGGTTTTTGGAAAAAGTTTATTGGTGTCTGATTATATGAATTTATGCATATGAATAGTATTGAAATGTTAATTTATTTATCTCCATATGTGTTTTTCATTATATGTATCTCTCATATTAATTGTTTTGTTCCTTAAGGATGAAAAATTAGTAAAAACCTATCTTTTCCAAAAATTGAATTTTCCCTTTCATTTTTTGGAAAATTATGTTGTAAATCTGGAGTTGATGGACCAATTTTTCAAATTTGGTTGTGTGGATTTGCTTTTGACAAAAAAGGGGATTGGTGTGTGATTATGTGAAGTCGATGGTCGGAATTGCAAAATGAATGTGTGCAGGCGGCGGTGGTGGTTGTAGCGGCTAGCTAGCTGGGGGAAATGGAGGAAGAATCAGAGCACCTAAAGCGGGTCTTTATCGATGCAGCTTCAGGAGCAATATCTGGTGCTGTTTCTAGGACGATTACTTCACCGTTAGATGTTATAAAGATTAGATTTCAGGTACTAAAATATTATAAGAATGAGAAATATATCATTGTTTTGTTTATTATAGAGAGACAATTGTCGATGTTTTTAGCTTTTGTTCCACTTCACTCTTGGGCAATCGGGAAACAGCCCCCTTGTTGTCACCGGGGTAAGAATGAGAAATATATTCACATAAATGGATTAGCCTCTTGATCTTGATTGGACTGCATTACAATCTTTGAACCTATTTGGTGGATTCAAAAGCAGGGTTACTTACCTGTGTTGCTTAGCTATAGAGTCGAAATTATGCTTCGGATGTATCTGAAGGTTCTTGGTATGCTAACAGGTTCAGTTAGAGCCCACAATTCATTGGAGCTTACTTCGACGAGAGGCATATGCAAAATCAAAATATACTGGGATGCTACAAGCAACTAAGGACATCTTTAGAGAGGAAGGTTTGCGGGTATCGATCTTGCCTGTTTAGAAACTTTTTCAGATGCGTTTTGAGATGTGAAAGTAAAGAGAGATCTAATTTCCGTTATAGGGTTTTTGGAGGGGTAACGTGCCAGCACTACTTATGGTCATGCCATATACGGCAATTCAATTCACAGTTTTGAACAAGTTGAAGACTTTTGTATCTGGCTCTTCAAAGTCAGGTCTAATATTCATCCTCAGTAAAAAAAATGAGATTTTAGATAGTGTGACATGGGTTGCTTACTTGCTTTCCTTCATCACTAGGTTACATTCATTAATTGGTTCAATGTAACCTTGCATGAAGTTTGTTTGTGATCTGCTGGTTGCTGTAAGAAGCTCTGTATGCTATTGTTCTCATGCACTGTTGATTATTTTGCCTTTATTAAAAGTTTTTTTTTGTGGTAATCTGAATTGCAATAAGTTGGGTTATTGAGATTTATCATCTAGTCTCGATACTGCCACTGTGAGTGATCTGTTTTCAACATGAATCTCTTCTTTTGATTATTTCAATATAATTTTTGTATCTTTAGTATTTGGTTTATTGCTTTAATGCTATTTTACGTCATGTTATAGCATTTTCCTTTCTGTCTGATGGTAAGATTCTGATGTTTGCTTTGTACCAGAGGATCACATTCAATTAAGTTCATATCTCTCGTATATAAGTGGGGCAGTGGCAGGCTGTGCAGCTACTGTTGGATCTTACCCATTCGATCTTGTCAGAACCATATTAGCTTCTCAGGGAGAGCCGAAGGTAGATCGTTTTTTTGTCTCTCCTCTCCATCTCATTGTAAATACACCCAACATGCAAGTACCCAGTTTAAATCCGTTTGAATAGCCATTAGCCACAGTAGAAGAATTAAGCTTGATGCACTCTACAGAATAAATAACATAGGTTGAGTTGATAAGTCTGATGCTCAGCTCAATACCTTTTTAATCTAATACATCATCTTCATATCTTTCAACATAAAAAGATTCCAGAACTAAGTTTATATGCGTTCACTCAGGTATATCCTAACATGAGGTCCGCATTTGCTGAGATCCTTAGGACGCGGGGCTTTCCAGGGCTGTATGCTGGACTGACGCCTACCCTTGTCGAAATAATTCCTTATGCTGGTTTGCAGTTTGGAACCTATGATACATTTAAGCGTTGGGTGATGGTAACATTTGTTACCTTGCTTCTGTGAAGTGTTCAGTCATTCTTTGGCATCGTCCTTCCTTTCTCTTTCTATTTAATTGTAATTGACTTGCTTGTTATTGGAGTATCGTACATAATTATGTTAACAAGTATACATGATAAAGTTGGTAAAATAGATACAGTCTTTCCTATATGGCACAAAAACATAATAAGCCTATGAAAACGGGATATTGTGAAGAATGACAGTTTTTAACCTAGAAGAAAACAAGGTCAAATTATTCTGATTCAGGTTATCTACGAATCTTGTAGCTCGAATCATAACAGAGAGTTGACAAATATTTTTAGGAAATGGGATTTGGAACGAGTTCTTCTACAGTAAATTAATAATAAACCGAGGTTTTGTTAGCCAAGGCTGTGCGAACTGTAATATTGGAACTGTACCTCCACATGCAGAGCAATACTAAATATATATTTACTGTCCATGATATATGAAATGGTGAAGGTACTAAAAAAAGTCAAATTTCTCTTTAATATCCAGGAATGGAATCATAGATCATCTTATCCGAATGAAGATGACGACACCCTTTCAAGCTTCCAGCTTTTCTTTTGTGGCTTGGCAGCTGGGTCATGTGCTAAAGCTGTATGTCACCCACTTGATGTGGTGAAGAAGAGATTCCAGGTGCATACCTAACATTATCAGTTTTTTTTTCTTTTAATTCCGAAATTGATTCTGATAAAACACCGGCATGGTTTTTTCAATTTTTTATGGGGATGGCTGCTATGTTGTAAAGTTTCTTAATGTGCTGATGGTGTAGTCCAAAGTGTATGGAATATGAAGTATTAGTATGTGAGCATTTTGTTAGGACCAATGAACCTATCAGCTGACTTCTTTATTAGTCCTAGCTGTTCAATCAATATGACTCTGATTGCATATATTGCACGTTCGAGTGCTACTTCATGAATTCTGCAATTAACTTGCCAATTTTCATAATGACAGATCGAAGGACTACAGAGAGATCCAAGATATGGAGCTCGAGTAGAACGTGATGCCTATAAAGGCATGTATGATGCTCTTCGACGTATTATGTACAATGAAGGTTGGAATGGACTTTATAAAGGGATAGTACCTTCAATCATCAAAGCAGCACCTGCCGGTGCTGTAACATTTGTTGCTTATGAATTTACATCAGATTGGTTCGAAACTATTTTAACTTGAATCGGTTTCTTTTTTCTTTCTAATTGTGTGTCCATTTGCCTGCCTGAAGTATTTGTATCTAAGGTCCCTGAAAAAAATTTATGGCAGTTATGATACAACCATTGTTTATAGGCCATTACTTAATGATGTAGAGAGCACTTGTTGTAGTATAGTCATATTCATATATGTCCTTGTAGAATGGTTCTGGGAATCTAGTTAATAATATTCTTTCAAGTCTCATTACCTGCATACGAATTCAATAAATTTTCAAAATTCATGAATGTCACATTATGAACACAGTCATCTCCACTTGTAACCCACTTTTTAGAAGCAAATAAAAATTTGGTCGTTGTAAAACGAGACGAATTGGGCCTTATTATTGCAAGTAAAACCAGTAATCAATACCAACCCTAATGATTCACTGATAACCCTGTTAATAGTAGTCTAGTTTACTTCCCTCACAAACGAACTATACAAGTTGAGATGACTCTAAAAAGGGAACTTTTGTTGCACCTTGTTGCCAAAAAAATGAGCCTGTATACCTCTCCTTTTCCTTTTAACTTCCATATGTTAACAAATTTTCAATATAGTACGGAGTATTTCTCAGCTGCACAACAAGATGAATACTCCTGAAACATTAATTCTTTGCTAAAATCAATCTAAAGAAACATCCACTCCTAGAGTACATTATTGCACAAATATGGGAGAATACATATCATAACAAAATCCATATAGCAGATTGCTAACATGGGTAAACTTGAACGAATTCTCATTCTATGTCCATTTAGGTATTTATATAGATGCAAAACCAATTAGTGACCAGACCAGTGTCTCACAAGTCATTCTTTCCTTTTGGAGCTATCCTCAGGCAACAACGAGACAGATTGCACAATTCTCTTAACTTGAGAGGAATCCATTCGGAACCGCGCAGAAATTTGGGCTATATCCATAGGACCATCATGATCATCGGCCTTGCCTTGATATAACAGCATGATATGTCGTAGCTGTGCAACATTTAGGGTTCCTGCAGGTGCAGGTCTCTCTTCATATCTGCTAGACTCTGGGGTTGTATTCCTGACTTTGGGTAAAGGTCTATCATACTTTTCCACCACTACTGCCTGTCATTTATAAATAGGTTTGATATTAGTGAATAGTCGATAAAGAGTACATAAGTAATAGAAAAATACAGTTTCACCACTATAGGGCGACAATAATGATGTAGCCTTTTGTCACCAAGACAAAATAATATTAGTACTTTGTATAACATCAATGAGGGCTAAACAAACCATTGGGGCACCAATAAATGGAAGATATGGTTTGTGAGGAACCCTTTTCTGGTAATCTGGAAATGAATTAATTTGGACTAACAGGTACCTGTTTTCTCGATATACAACTTCTCATAATATTGCTATCTATCAGGACTCTAAAATAAGGTCTGAATTGCAGAGGATGAAAGTTCAAATCTCAATGTTAAGAATCGATGGGGTATCCAATCTAAAACCAATATGCAAAAGGGGGAGTAGCCCAGGACCTTATTAATTAACACCCGAAAGGTATTGATCTACCAATGGGACACTAGACTCCATACATACTGAATTAAACTTAGATGTCAAGAAGATGTTCCCTTTGGTTTAGAAATAAATTACCTCGATGAATGTCAGTAATAATCATCCACAAGTAAGCAAACAACCCTAACAACTTCGATCTTATTCAAGTAAAACTGATCTCTACACCTCTAAAGAGGACTATTTCAAGAGTAACTATGTTACCACTTTGTCAGGACCAGAAAATCAAACTGCAGTCTCAAGCATATGAGAGTAATCATAGTATCAAAGGAAAAAATAAGAGAAGTTCAGCAACAATTTAGAAACATACAGATGAGAAGCGGTCTACTCACCTCACCCATTTCAGGCTTTCCTCCTGGTTTAGCTTGTATCCGACCCACCATTTGGCTAAGCATAGCATTGTACTGAGGATCTTTTTCTTCAGGCACCACTTCACCATTAGGTTTCAGTAAGCTTTCTGTTACAAACAGAAGGTAACTAATCAACTTCCAGTTTAAGCCACTGTTGACAGTCTCTGTCAAATTCTCAGTCTACAAGAGGAACAAAGCAATCAGTGTAACAAATGATTCTCCTTTACCCTCAAATGATTTCCGAACTAACTTCTACATGGTTTTATGAGCCTCTCCAAATTAGAGCTGTAAAGGCAGAGATCCCATCTGAAGAGCTGATAGTTTATTTCAGCTAATTGTTCAGTTTGAATTGCTTGAAAAGGACCAAGGCATATTTAAGAATGACTTTAACAGCAATTGATTCTGAACGTAGCTTTGACTCGAGAATATTACTAATATTTTATATGTATACAGTAAGTATCAACTTAATTTGGATAAAATCGGATTGAATTTTGAGCCAAACTTGAGTCTCATTCGCCATTTCACCTGTCCAAGTTCCCAAATTAGTTCAACACCTTAGAGTTTGACACTTTGACCCAGCTCACTTTCACTCTCAGCCCAAATCTAATTCATAGAAACTGCTAAGCAAATCTTTCCAGATTTTTTTTTCATAAACCCAGGACCTCAAAGTCACCGGAAGCCTCCTAACCACAAGGCCAATTCGATGTTCTCAAGCAAATATTTCCAGATTATACTCAAAATGCACAACCTCCCCCTCTCTGCAGTCTAGGTTTCTTATCTATACATTTCCAGGATCCATCCCTTTTCATCATGCTACAAAATGGCAAGCATTTTGTCTTTTATATTCAGTACAGGCACAATAACGTCGCCCATTATCTAGAAATTACATGATGGAAGTTTCAAAATAGGTTGACAAAGGAGTGTCTACTCAAAATATCATTCACCAATGCAAAAATAAACTGAGCTCTAAATATCCAAGATCCACTACTATTAACTGTATAACTTATGTTTTCTTCAAAGCGTAAAATAACTCCTTCATAATAATGCTGAGGACAAAATAACTTATCCACTTTCTGTTAATTAATAACATGCTCCAATGCCTCTAAATAGGCTTCCGCCTAAACGGGATATGTAACTAATCCCCTTTCTGCTATTAAACTTCTTTATAATACGCAATGTAAGTATTGCTTTTGTTTTAAAATTGTTGTAAACTACTCTACAAATGGCCCCTATTTTATGACATAGTAGGCGAATTGCATTATCCATTACAAATTCAACAAGTTGCACAGTTAATAACAAAAGCAATCCACCCTAGAACTGCAGCAATGCCTTAAAAACAAAACATTTAAGCAGAAAATCCTTGAATTAACGAAGATTCTCCAACTCTAGAAAAGATACTACGCTTTGATTTTCAACATCAACATGCTCTAATCGCTTCGAAGAGCCTCCCACCTAAGCTTATGTAAATTGGTTTCGATAAGATGCTAACCTTTCCAAGCAGATAATGCGAGGTCAAGCTTCGGAGTTAACGCAAAGCAGAAAGCCGCAAACAATCATCTACTACTTCACACGAAAGATAGCAGTTCTCAATTTATGCTCCATTTCCTTGATTTATTGTATTATATCTAAGAAATTCAAATAATATAAAATCTTTTGACTCCATAGACACCAAATATTACACAGTATATATAAAAATACTAGTGCAAAATTTAAAAAAATCAACCATCCAATTCTAACCACCTATAACTCATCAGGTCAAGCACTAAACACAAAACCAAATTAGAACATAAATCCATTTATTAAAAAACAAACACTTCATTAGATATAACCAATAGGGTTAAGTTAGGAATATTATTCTCAACAGGAAGCCCTCAGCCTTACAACGACAAAGAAATGGCTTGAAAAACATACCCGCGGTGGGGCCCACATTTTCCAGTTTGGGTGGCTTTTTAATCTGGGTCCCGCGCCCCCCGATCCTCCCCGTAGCTCGCCTTAGTGCTTGTCCCATAATATTTGTCCAATTCAATCTGTACGTTTGATTGTCCAATTTGTTTATTATCTTGTACTTTAATTTATGTAAATGTGTGTGTAGGTTGTGGTTAATATCAATAATATGTGTAAGGTTGTGTATCACAAGATGAGTATTCAAGGTTCATGGAATGGTTTCAATAGTTAATTAGGAGTTTTAGTGATAGCTGCTTCAGATTATTCATAGGGTGTTTAAAGAATAAAGAAAAATGGAGGGGAAATAGAAGCTTTCTACATCTGTCTTGTGGTGGCCACATCACCAAGTACAAATATACTTGTTTTTAAACTCTTTTTTTTTTTAAGTGCAAATATGCTTTTTTTAATTCTTTTTTTTAATTGAGAATATGCTTTTACATGATTGAAACTTCCAAAACAAATACTATATATATTTAAATCCACACAAATAAAAAAGTCGATGAAATTTTGAACTGACATTGTCAAAAACTTCGATAAAAAAAATATTTTCGTCTGCCTTCTCAAAACAATGTACTTTTATATTTCAATAAATAAGAAACATAATTATATGTGATATTGCCAAATAATGACATGGGTATAACATATATATATGAGTGGCAAGTGTACGGATTTGGCCGGTCCAACCCAAAGCATAACGAATCGGTACTATTATGAGGTAAGGACAGTTGCTCCAAGACACGTGTCGTGCATAGAGCAAGTCCAGTACAGGCCTTTGTACTATGCCTATAAATATCAGTACTATTTCACCATTTGAGGTAATCACAAATTTCCTTTCTTAAGTACTTATTCATTCACTCGATTCGCTACTGACTTTAGCATCGTAGTGTTTGTGGTCGTACCCCGACCACACTTTCAGGTCTCACGGCGACCCAAGGAGAGAGCACCCTCGCCAAAGGGAAGGCGATCTCGGATCAACCAGGACCTAAGGCTCGAGCGAGTAAACCTGTACCTCAGCGACGCATATCCACTCGCCTTACAACCATAGCGACAAGATGACTCGCCCATCAGCACCTATGACCCAAAATCCAGTTGATGAAAATATGGCGAGTCATTTGGCGCCGTGTGTAGGGAACGTCGATCAAGTTCCTTTAAGTCAAAAATCCGTGCCACCACCCACTAAGCAACAGGTCCATAACGATATTTCTTGCACCTCGCAACCTCCCCATGTAATTTCGCCAACAGATGAATTTCTTATGGGGGACATTCGTGAGGAAGTTCAAAGACGAGTTCACATTGCTCGGCAACAAGAGATCCAACGACAAGTAGACCAAATTCTGGAAAGGGATAGACTTGTCCGTGAAAACAGAGATAGACTCGTTGAAGCAGCAGCCCGCGGAGAGGAGGCATATGTGCCACGCGAGTCTTACACAACAGAGGATCCTCCATATACACCTACTTATAACCCGCTATATACAAATTCAATGCTTCCAGAATATGGAATTACTAGGAGCCATTCCTTCGCACCATCAATAGTGCAACAAACGGTACCTAGAATTGATCCTAATGCAGCTATGTTACAAGAGCTCCTAGCGGCTCAAAAGAGAGAATTTGATGAATTTAAGCAGACGGTGCTAGCCTCCTTACCAAATAGAGCGAATCGTGCTATACCACAAACAATAATTCTATTACTGCTAGGTTGAATGTTGTGCCCATACCAATAGGGTTCATTTTACCCCAATTTACACAATATAATGGTATCGGCGACCCTCAGAAGCATTTGAAGGGATTTTTAGCCCAAATGACTATTACAACGAATGATATGGACATTTATGCAAAGGCATTTCCTAATAGTTTAACAGGGGTTGCATTGGATTGGTATATGAAGTTGCCAGCTAACTTTATTGATTCGTACGCCAGTACAATGGAGGCTTTCATTGCCAAGTATAATACATCCATCACCAACAAGCAAGATGAACGAGCTCTAATGGATTTGAAGCAAGGACCACGAGAGTTGTTAAAAGACTTCCACGAGTGATACAAAGCCATATTAAATAATATACCGAGTATCGACGACAAGATTGCTTACATGGCATTTTATCGAGGTCTTAAGTATGACAAATTGAAAAAAAGCTTTAATATTAGATACTCCGTTGACGAAGGATGAGTTGACAAGAGCAGTCAATAAGCACATTGACTTGGAAAATTTGCAAAGGAAAGAAGGTCCCCAGGGAGATCTTCGCGAGAGGTTGAACAGAAGGGACCCACAGGGTCCATCAAAGAAGACACAGGTTTAAGATAGGCTGCGTGATTGGGGGCAAAACTTTAAAAAGAGACCTTATTCACCCCCACGCAGAGAGCTTGTTCGCTGTACACAAGATAGTTCCAGCTACCCAGTTGCGAGCCATGTACCATTGAGAGTCGCCATCTCTGAGATTTATTCCCAGATGGCGAATAAAAATCTATTACCAAGACCACCACGAATGAGGGGTCAAGCAGCGAATAGAGACAAGTCTCATTATTGTGACTACCATCGCGAGCATGTCGATTGTTGAAGGTTGAGATCGAAAAATTGATTAAGTGAGGTTATTTGAAAGAATTTGTGGATACAAGGGGTAGGCCGCAATGGCGCCCTAGAAGTCCACAGAGAGAAGAGAGAAATTATCCATGTGGGCGTGGTATAAGTCCACCCCATGAAACACAAAGAAATAGGCGCGACCCATCACCACGATTGGTTGGTTGCATAGACACAATTTCAGGGGGTCGTACAGGAAGGGGGGATTCTAGGAATTCAAGAAAGAATTATGTTAGAAGAGAAGTCTACTCCTTCAAGTCGTCCACCTCCCTATGTGTTGAATCTATCTCCTTCTCTAATGCTAAGTTACAGGGCATTGAGGTGCCACATGACGATCCAGTACTTATAGCCCCAGTCATCGCGAACTACACCTTAGATAGGATGTTGGTAGACACGGGTAGTTCGGCTAATATTCTATATTTGTCCATGTATTACAAATTGGGTTTACCTCGCAACATGTTACAAGCGATGAACACCCTACTTACTGGGTTCACGGGGCATTCGATGTATCCAATGGGAATGGCAACATTGGACTTCACAATGGGATCGGGCACTAAAAAATCAACAATCAGAGCCCAATTCACAGTTGGGGATATCCCAAACTCATCTTATAATGGATTGATTGGGCGACCAATCTTGACAACCTTAAGGGCCATAGTTTCTCCCTTGCACCTCAAGCTGAAGTTCCCAACCGCAGGGGGTATAAGGGGATAAGTGGTAATCAGAAGAAGGCGCGAATATCCTATCAGACGTCGGTTCCTCCATCGGGCAAGGAGCCAGAGAAGGCAAAGAAGCACGGTCGGGAAAATCACCCTGAGATGATGTCCATACAGTGTGAGGAAAGGTATGAAGAAGACAATTCACCTAAAGAAAGGGAAACCCTCAAGAGACCAGTTCCTCATGAGGAGGTAATTAAGGTTCCATTAGTCAAAGAGGAACCAGAAAGGACGTTCCGCATAGGAACAATGTTGGATGAAAAACACAAGGAAAGCTTGGTTGATCTGATCAGGGAATACAAGGATATATTCGCTTGGGGACCAAAGGATATGCCTGGAATAGACACATCGGTCGCATTGCACAAGCTGCATGTCGACTCTATGTATGTACCTATTAAACAGAAAAAGCGAACATTTAATGACGAAAAGAACCAAGCTGTTAGGACAGAGGTTGAATTGCTATTAAAGGCAGATGCTATTCGTGAGCTCCAGTTCCCAGAATGGATTGCGAACGTTGTATTGGTTAAAAAGCCAAACGGAACTTGGAGGATGTGTACAGACTTTACGAGTCTTAACAAAGCATGCCCTAAGGACTTCTACCATTTACCATGTCTTGCTAGGCTTGTAGATGGTAGCGCGGGTCACGAGATCTTTGATTTCATGGATGCATCGCGTGGGTAAAAACAAATTAAAATGTACCCTGAGGATGAACAAAAAACTATCTTTATAATAGAGTATGGATTGTATTGTTGGAAGGTAATGCCCTTCGGCTTGAAGAATGCAGAGGCCACCTGCCAAAGAATGGTTAACTCCATATTCGGTACTCATGTTGGGCCAAATATGAAGATATATGTGGATGACATGTTGGTAAAAAGTAAGGTTCGAGCTGACCACTTGAAGAATTTGAGGGAAACATTTGACCAGTTGAGGAAGAGAAAACTCAGGATTAATCCAGATAAGTGCTCATTCGGTGTAACTTCGGGGAAGTTTTTGGGGTACATGATCAGCGAGCGAGGAATTGAGCCAAACCCTAACAAAATAAAGGCAATACTCGATATGCAACCTCCTCGTGAGTATAAAGACATACAAAAGCTCACAGGATGTCTCGCTGCTTTGAGCCGGTTCATCTCCAAATCTGGAGAACGTAACCTGTCGTTCTTTAAAAACCTCAGGAGATGCTCGAGTACGAAGTTTTATTGGGATGATGAATGTAGCAAGGCATTTGAGGCATTAAAAGAATACTTGAGCTCCCCAAGGTTATTATCCTAACCTGAAGAGACCTTGTAGTTATACCTCGCTGTGTCAAATGGAGCTGTAAGTAGTGTGTTGATTCGAGAAGTTGAGAACCAACAAAGGCCAATATATTATGTAAGTCGCGTCTTACATGGGGCAGAAGAGAATTATCCTATCATAGATAAGTTTGCCTTTGCTTTGGTTATCTCAGCTTGCAAATTGAAGATATACTTTGAATCTCATCCAATTCAAGTAGTAACGGATCAACCCATGAAGAGAGTCATTGCAAGTCTGCACTTGTCTGAAAGATTAACTACGTGGGTCATTGAGTTGAGTGAGTTCGATATCTCGTATGTCCCTCGTACCAATGTCAAGGCCCAAGCATTGGAGGATTTCATTATTGAATGCAGAGGTCAAACCCTCAAGTGGTTAGTGGATCTAGTAATTTTGAACTAGGAGCAAATAATCCTGACTGGATGTTGTTTGGAGTATGCACTACGATTCGCTTTTCCCACCACCAATAACGAGGCTGAGTATAAGGCCATGGTCGTTGTGTTGACCATTGCTAAATCATTGGGAATCAAACGTATATGGGTGAAAGGGGATTCTAAGTTAATCATGGACCAAGTAAAAGGAATATGTGGAGTAAAACATAAGTCGATGGTCAAATACCATGCCAAAGCCATCCAACTGGCCAAGGAATTTGAGAAAATTGTATTGGAACATATACCTCGAGCGCAGAATGAAGAAGGAGATCATCTCTCAAGACTCGTAACAACCTATTATGATGAGTTGCCATGAGGAGTCTACGTAGAGGTCCGTGAGATCTCAGCTTATAAAGGAGCAATTACCATGTCTATGCTAGAAGAGCCTAAGGATTGGAGAACTTCCATGGCCCAATACTTGGTAAATGGTCACCTCCCAGACAATTCCACAGAAGCTCGCAAGATTAAGAAACGTACCTTTAGGTTCTGCATGTATGAAGACGAACTATATAAGAAGTCATGGGATGGCCCATTGTTGCACTGTGTCTCTCTAGAGGATATCCCCAAGGTACTTGTTGAAGTACATCAGGGATGGTGTGGTAGCCACATTGGTGGAAGGCCGCTTGTGATCAAAGTCACGCGCATTAGGTACTTTTAGCCAACCCTGGTCCAAGATCCTATGGACTTTGTAAAGAGGTGTGATGTATGTCAGATAATGGGGTCGATACAATATCAACCGTCTACTTCTATGACCCCCTGTATTGAGCTTAATATCATTCGCTATGTGGGGTATTTACCTGGTGGCCAAGCTCCCAAAAGCCAAGGGTAGCCTCGAGTATGTAGTGGTGGCAATCGATTATTCTAGCAAGTGGGTAGAAGCTGCGCCTCTAAAAAAGACAGGCAGTGATAGCATCGTTCGGTTCTTGTGGAAACATGTTATCACTCGCTTTGGGGTCCCGTGCATACTCGTATCTGATAATGGACCGCAGTTTGAAAGCGAAGAGTTGGCCAAATTCTGTGAGAAGTACAACATAGAACATCTCTTTTCACCTGTCTATTACCCACAGTGCAATGGTCAAGTTGAAGTGATGAATCACATACTTTTCAAATGAATCAAGAAGAATTTAATCTAGAGCGGTTCCAAGAAGGGGCATGGGTCGATGAACTTCATGTTGTTCTCTTGTCGCTAAGAACCACTCTTTTCATGCAATCGAAACTCAGTTAAGCTTTTTTGTATTGTTCGGATGCTCCAAGGAGGCTGGTTTACCTACCTATCTCCAGATACTATTCAGCGAAGAAGAGAATGACCATAGAATGAGGAAACATTTCTGACGCGTGGGCGAATTGAGGGATCGAGCCTTATATATAATGCAAAAATACAAACATCCTAAAGTAGCTCAGCTGCTTTCTGTCGGCGAGTCAGAATAAGCAGTTCAAAGATGGAGATTTTGGTATTAAAGCTGATTCTCAGTCCTCGCATCCCAAAGACACCAAGAATAAGTTGAGCCGAAGTGGGGAAGGGGCCACATTACGTGAGCAGCGTTCTTGGTCGGGTATTTATGAGCTGGTGCGAATGAGCGGGGGGAGAGTGATCCTACTGCGTCTAACCCAGCCCAAATACTATGTTTAAATTAGGTCTTCCAAAATGTATACGTAGTTGGTCATGCCTCATACTACGATAGGGGTGTGCGTAAAATCGAAACCGAACAAACTAACGAAGCAGATCGAAAATAACCGAAATTTTAGGCAAAGCGGAACGAGAACAGTTAGATTCAAAAATAAAAAACGAAAGAAATAGAGTTCGGTTCGGGATTCCGTGAAAAATGGGGATTACAGAAGCCCAGAACTAAACCGATGTGATTCATTAAGAAATATAGATACGGAGTAAATTACGGAGTATATAGGAGTAATAAATGAGGGGCATTAGTTATACCATTTCCGATGCCCATAATTTCTCCCCCCGCCCGGCCCTACACTCCTATTTTGCTGCCGCCTTTTTGCCGCTTCACCGCCCACCGCCCCGTCGCTTTCTGACCACTCTTAAAAGCGTTCACGATTTGCTTGATAAATCAAATTCACATCTTTCTTAATTTTTTTAGTTGAATTTTCATTTTTGTTTTTTTCTGGATATTGTGATTTGTTAAATAATTGTAGTAAAGATCTATTTTTTATTGTGTTTGTATATAAAAGGATGAATCTTTGGTATGTAAAAACTCTTTTTGTTGTTATTATTTTTAAGGAAGTGATGCTTTTGGTATACCCGAGATGGAGTTTGTTCTTATCTTCCCGGTCAAAGCAAAAATTATTAGTTGATTTTGAGCTCGGAGGCAGAGATGCGAACCGGGCAGATCCGATTAGGTTTGGGTGATATTGGCTACTGGAGAATGATTCGGGATTACGGTTTATTTTGAAAACCCGAGCCCAAGGCCGGCTGTTCTGATACTGACCTCACGATGTCTTGTGTGGCTCAGTCGCTATCCACCATTTATTATGAATAAAATTCATGTGGCTAAGATTCGATCCACGGCTTGCACTCGGTCTGACGTATGCGGTATTTACTAAAAATGTCGTTTCATATGACTATGGTTGAGTTGATCATTTACCTTGAATTGAAAGTGAAGTAACGCATTCGTCAGTGAATACTACCTTCAAAACCGCTTCAAGAAGGTATTATATCCTATTGAGTTAGAGTAACATTAAGTCATGGCGAATCCTACCACTCATAGAAGGGTTACTGTAACCTTCACCGAAGCGAAATTTACCATGAAACCTGTACTGAGTAAAGGTATTGATTGCTTAGGCAAAACTTACCATAATCGCAACTTAAAATGTTATGATAGTCACTACTATGAGATAGCGCATGACAACTATCATGAGGGGCTAGATGTTTAGCGATGGGCTGAGCATTGTTAAGAGAAAGAAAATATTGAAATTAAAAACAGTCACGTATCATAGAAATGAAAATTGTTCAAAAATGAACAAAATTAATTGTTTAAAAGATTACAAAAGGGGAGCGGAAAGCTGCAGGGAAAGGATAAAAGGCTGGGTTGGGGAGAAGCTTGGCCTACGGCTCGGGAGTGGCATACATCTTCGCCCGTCGGAGGAAGCTTAATATTCGTCTTGAGCTAACAACCGCTTATCTCGTCAATTTGCGAGGTATGGATCGAAGATAGGCCCTCATGCAAGGAGTAGGTATCACATTCATTTCATAGATGAACAGTCACAAGGAACTCCCTCGCTTGCGAAAGATAAAAGCATAGGTAATGGCAAGGCGACACTCGCGACCCGCCTTGAGTAGAGTGGGGCTGAAGAAAGTCGTTGAGGTGACTGCTAACGTACTCGGCGAGGCATTTTTGGCCGTAAGCCAAGGCCTCCTTACTCTTTTTGGAGTGCTTGGGCGTCTCTGCAAAATCCAGCCCTAACTGCGTCTCGATTCCACATAGCGAGCTTGCCCGGCACTTGCTCGGCAACCCGACTCTTACTTAGCCGTGGGCGTCCGCTTTTTACTTTTTTACCTGCGTGAGGGTTCACTCCCGAAACTTTTTGGTCACGTTTCTACGCAGCCTTGGAGAGCCTCACCGCGTTATGCTTACTTTCGGTGATTATGTCCTCTTGTCGTCAAAGAGCTTGTTAGCAGTGGCGATCACTCGAGGACCCCGATTTTTTTGGTGGCATTGTGATTTTAAATTGAGTCAGCAGTCATTTCGACTTCACCGGGGACGTAAAGCGTTTTAAGGCTGAAAGAAGACAAATGTTAGAACAAAATATACCATAGTCAAGGTAAAGATTAAGAGAGGGGTAAGTACAAGAGCCTCGTTTCATGTGTTTTGAGCAAAAGTAGAGAAAGAGGGTCCTTTAGAGGGGCATATACGTGACGACACTTAACTTGTTAAGCAAAGGCTTCACCCATGCAGAAAGTGGAACACATGTGAGTGTTCGAGGGGCAACGGGAGAGGGACCTCAGGTATCGTCCATCTAAATGCGGAGGAGGCATGGACCTCCGCTCTGGCCGAGCAACTTTCTCTTTCTCTGGCGAATTGGCTCTTCAGAAGCAGCAGGAGGGACCTCGGTCGCATTTGTGACTCGGTCATCGAGGCAGGAGGAGGAATGTTGGTGTCCACAGGAAGGGAGTCACGCTCTTCATGATGGTCAGAAATGGTGGTGGAAGAATCGACTACATTTTAGAGCATAATGGCGGGTGAAGGGTGGGCGCGATCCGTTTGAGATTACTTTACAGTCGGGTCGACCTTTCCCAGGGCCTCGGTGGAAACTTGGGTAGTCTTGCCCTTCTTTTTGGAGCGGAACCTTGAGCTTTGCTTAGCCGAGTTGTGAGGTTAGAGGTTGGAAGCTCCTGACAAATCTCTTGACGTCGAAGGGATGTCTTTGAGAGGAATTGTTGTTGGAGGAGGATTTGGTGGCGGAATAGTAAGTAGACTGGGGACCGTTGGCCTCTGGTTTCGTCTTTGGTAGTAATAGCCACGAGAGAAAACAAGAGCGTCGGCTCGAGACCATGTCATCGAAGTGACATACTGCGGGGGGCCTTACCGGTAGCAGTATATGAAATAATCTCCTCTGCAAAAGGAAAGACGGATATGAGAAATACATACTTAATCTGATAGTATGAAGAAAAGGAACAACCCAGGATATAAAATTTATGCCGGGAAGGAGGATGTGGGGGGCCTCAGGGTTAAACTCCTTGTCATAAACTAAACCTGCCTTAGCCCAAGCGCGACACAAAACCATGAAGGCATTCCATGGCAACATATTTTCTCCTTGAGGAAGAATGGATTGAATTTTGGCGAATGGCGAGTCGGCCAGTATCTATAGGAAGGTTCACTGGCACTTATGCAGAGTGTCCGAGGCCGAGGGACACTGAGTAAATGCCGCCCCGAGAAAAACTGCCTTGATGGCGGCCGTCGAAAATTTTCTGTGGGCGAGCCCGGCCAAGATGTTCCTCTTTCTTCGGGTGGTAAATATAGTTTGGAAAGAAGAGTGGGAGACAAAAAACAAAGCGGAAAATAAAGAAATGTTGGTTGACCCAAAATGCGACCTGCCTCAAGATTGTTATATTGACGATAAGCCAATGGTGGCGAAGTTGACGGGGAGTCGGTGTAAAATAAGAAGATTATTTATGAAAGAAGAAAATGATAACCGCATTCCATAGGTAAAATTATTCGGCATACGAGATAACCCGGGGGTTAAGTTTAGATCCGAAGAGTTATTCTTATATGAGGAAGATATAATTGTTAAACATAAAACGTTCGTCGTGAATAAATGAAGAATAAGAAAAGGAGGGCAAGTTAGTAATATGAACAAAAATTCGAGAATATGCAGCTTCCTTGACTGGAAGTCGACACTCAGCTAAGTGAGTCGTAGCGGAGTTGGGTTGAAGATGAACAGTCGTTGAACACCCGGCGAGTCACCTTGACCCCAGAAACTACGATTTCTTAGCCAAATCTCAATTTGAAAATCCTAAAGAAACATTCGCCCAGACATGCTGTCCCAACCACCATCTCCCCTGAAATTCAACTGGAACATCCCCAAAACCCAAAATCCAAAAAACTCCCAAAATTCGAAAACCTAAGAAATGGTTCATATTCGACCCAAATCCACAATTTCCAGAAACATAAAGACAAGATGAAGATTCAAGTAATTGATTTACATACCTTAAACACATAGGAGAATTAACGTGAAAATTTCGATAAAAGGAGAGCCTGGGGGATCGATTTTGGGGAAGAAAATGAAGTTTGGAGGTTATGGGGATTTGAGTCAGAGAAATTGAAAGTACAAATAATGGCGGGGAGGCATTACTTTTTATAGGCGTAGGAAAAGGCACGACATCAGCCAGCGTGTCCGAGTTGCGAGTTTTGAAGGTCTTTTGTCACAAAGCAATGAATGGGGAGGAGGAGAACTTTGTCTTAGATGTATCGGTAGGAGAACTTGGTAGTCGGAGGAATGAGTCTCAGGTGACTCACATAAAGGGGGATCGGGACTTCATGACCTCGTATATGGACATTCCCTCATATAAACGCGATCATCGTATAAAGAGGGGTTTAGTCTATCCTCAAAAACATAACTTATTCCTTGTTCATCCATTCTTAAGATGTTATGAATGTTGATTACACAAGAAATAAGGGGGCAATTGATATGGAACCAAATAATGACATGGGTACAACATATATCGGCGAATTAATAATGCAGTTTGGGCCGTCAAACTGAAACCTCTTGAATCGGTACTATTATGACCCTAAGGGCAGTACTCAGGGATACGTGTCGCTTGAGAGCCTAAGCGCGCTTTTGTACTATGTCTATAAATATCGATACTATTTCACCATTTGAAATTAAATCCTGGAATTTCCTTTCTTAAGTACTTATTCATTAGAAACAAGATTAAAATTTATTTACTTTAGCGTCGGAGTGTTTGTGGTCGTACCCGACCGCTTTAGTCTACTTTGGCCGACCCGAGCGCCGCGAAGGGAAGCGTCGCCGATCAACCCCCGGACCTAAGGCTCGGCGAGAGTAAGCTTTGGCACCAGCCTTGGCGTATCTACTACTTCTGACCGCTTAGCGGCAAACTTGGGAATGACTTCGTCCGGCAACCACGTGTGACCCAAAATTCGATTGATGAAAATATTACGAGTCAAAATATGACGAGTCAATATGTTCACGTTTTTGTGTGATTTACATAATTGTTTTAAAAAGAAAAACATTCATTGTTAAATATATCAAACAATCTAAACCACATGATTTTTCCTTGTTTTTATAAAATTTTCGAAATGTTTCTCACTACTAAAGTTGGGCATTAGAAATAAACAAATTAATCATCATAGTAATTACTATAAAGAGTAATTCATTTAAATTATAATAATGACATTTTTAAATAATACGGGATATTTCATTGTCATAGGCTGTTGGCATAACATGATGGTGCATTCACACCATCACAATTTTTGAAAATATTGCGTAATAATTACTTATATAAAATTTTCTTTCATTATTTGTAAAACACACCACGAGAAAATCGCTTCTGAATTCGTCTATGTTCATTGTATGATATTACCGTTATCTTTTACTAGGAAATGTTATTTTGTGTAGCAATTATAGCATCAAATAAGGATTAATCTTTTGAAGTGTTATTATACTTATTGGAGTATTTAGATCCATAGCCAATAACCATCATTGCAAATTCTACATAACGTAAAGATCCTCAATTTAGATCTTTCATAAATCACTAAGGTAACCAACTCTAATGTTATAAAAAATAGAGGGAAAATCCAAAGCAAGTGCCCTAAATCTGTCACTTGACACTTTGTGTTATTTCTTCACATTTGGCATGATTAAGTCATTATCTATCTGATACTCAAACTTAAAGGGCACCAATATATCTTTAGACATAAATGCAGTCTACCATATTGAGTAAATTAAGTCAAAACTAAGGAGAATTCTAACTTTCTGAAGAACTGTCAACTGCCAAATTTTCATTATTGGATTTGAAAGTACATAGAGCTAATCTCGTTTGGCCTTATGGTCTAATTTTGTGACTACTGACTAGTGTCTCTCTTCCTAATCACCATACAAGAAGTAGCCAAAGTAAAATGTATCACAATATTCCGTCAAGATATGAAGTGTATAAAGTTAAATCGAAACAACAAATTTATTATGTCGTCTAAACTCTGTATTTTAGTCAAGATGGTTGTAGCATGAGATATTAATATGTTTTGATAGGAGTATGATGACAACTTGATCAATAACTTGATGGTAGTAGCTTGAAATAATAACATATGTATCGGATATATATTTGATGGAGTCGATTGTCTTGTAGAGTATTCATGATTGATAGTAATATATAAAAAATAATGGTACCCTGATGATGATAAATGATGAGATAGACAAATTTTTGAGGTTGCGATGATATTTAGTGATATTGAGATGATTATGTATTAGCATGATGTTATGATATACAATGGAGGAGCTTATAAGAGACCAAAGGCGATACTGAATTTTGAAAAAAAAAATTGAGTACTATATATATATATATTTTCATGATTTTTTTTATAAAAAAATATAATATATATTGAGAGATACAAATAGCTTTTAAATAAATGTATAAATAAACTATATAAAATATATGTATCACATATGGAACCAAATCAACCAATACATATTTAATTAATGAGATGCTACATGGATAATGGTATAGCTTTATTAGCCAAAATAGATATATTATTCCAATCATAGTAATGGTAACAAACCGTAGTAAAAGGAAAAAATATGTGAGACAATTCGAAACCTGTTAAACCTTACCAATTGAAAACATAACCTTGTCTGATGTCTCTTGCTTAGCCCTGCGGAATTGAATGGAAACTGCAGCTGACAAAAATTTTCAAGCTTCTTACAGCATTCTTAAGATTTTACAAATTACAAGGTGTGTGACTTGATTATATTTAGCTTATTTTTATTTGTTCAATAATTAATTATACTTGTCTTTTTCTTTGATTGATGCTTTAATGGTGCTATATTTATCAATTAATGTAGCACAAGGAGGCTTTCAATTCTTCTAATAATTAACTGTACTTGTCAAATTAAATATTTTAATTTTTACTTTTGTACTTCACTAATTTATCTTTGTTTAACTATAATAGTCTTGTCTAGTTAAAGTTAAAGTTGGCTTGTTTTTAATATTAATTATATTCTGCAATTGTTTAGGAATTAGGATTGAGTTAATTAAATCCCGATCATGGTAAAAACATTGCGCTCATTCTTGAGAAAAGGATATTTGAGAGAATATTGAACTGATCGAATTCTCCAAATAAAGAGAAAATGTTAGGAAAACATTAGATGCGAGATGGATGTGTAAATCGAGAGAGAGTTTGGGAAGTAGACCTTGAAAGTGCCCCCGGATAGAAAGTAGGCTTATAAGTGCAGAAAATCTACAATTATATGATTTTGACATAAAAAATTTGGAGTATGATCCGGGCAAAGCGTCCCAATTTGGGTATGATCGAGCCAAGCGTCCCGAAATTTGGGGTATGCTCGGAAGAAAAGAGATGAAGTCAGGAGAGCCTATTTAGCTAAGGGGCCACATAAATTTGAATTTCGAGATGGGGTATCCTCTTAATAATGACAAAAAACTTTTGTGATTTTGTAGTGAATTGGTTCGAGTATTTTCAGGTTGGTTAGAGTATTCCCTCACATCTTGTGTACATATTGTCTACCTTGTTTTCTGCGTTGACAAGCCAAAAGGAAATTTTTAGTTTAATGCTTATTTGTTAGGGTTTGAGGTGGGGAAAAAAGTAAATTCTGGAAAAAAATATTCTTTCTAACTCATGTGCAGGTGAAGAAGAAATGTGAAAGATTTGTTGGGAATCCCGTCGAGAATTAATATTTCAACATTCTTATGAGACCCGTAGATCGGAGAAAAAGTAAAGAATAGATTGCATCTCGAGACATCAGTAGCGGTGTTCGTTGGTTAGCAGCTTTTAAGCTTGTGCATTTAAGGGGAGCATATTGTGTGAAAGTGAGGTTGGAAGAATCGGGGTAATTTCATTGAAATGGTAAAATCTTGACATCTTATAATAATGAAATTTAAAGGTTGTGTTAGAAAATGCTCCTTATAATACCGAATATACTTCACATTTTATTCAAAAAGATATTTTGAGTATATTTGCTAGCAAAGTGAGAACTCATATTCGGCAAAGAAATAGGAGATGCAAAATTTTGAAAACTAGTTGATGAATCATGTGATGAAGCAAAAGAGACTTAAAATGGCTATCGTTTGAGATTTTTTGATGTAGATGAATTTATAAAGAGAGCGATTTCTTGATTTGGTGCATGTGAAGATCACATCTGCGACTCTCAAAAAGGGAATTATGCAAAATATTTGCTCATGTGGATTAGATGTTGGTTCCGTTCGAGGCGAGGTATGATGGTGCAAAGTAATATCGAGAGGAGAATGGAATGGATTGCAAGCATTATTTTTGAAGAATTGTCCATATGCTTATTTTTTGTGCATTGTTTTTGCTTTCATGGGTGCAACTTGCTTTAGTTGTTGCTTCAAGAGAAAATGCTAAAGTTCATGATTTTTTTTTTTTTGAAATTTGGTTTTGTGTGAATATTTATTGCTTATCATCTAAGCGACATGATGCATTCTGAAGTAAAGTTTCTTGAGTTCAGCATTTGTTGGAGCTTGATGAACTTGAAGACAGAAAGGGAAAATCGGTTAGGACAACTGTCTGAGGAGATACTTGTTGGAGTTCACATTTCTTTTTCGGTTGTAGTTTTATTGAGATGTTCGATGCATCGCTTCTCGATTTTAGAGAGACTATTATAAATGATCAAAGGGCTAATTATCGTCAACGAGGGGATGCTAATATAGCTTCTAAGTACATGACATCATTTGATTTTGTGTTGATCTTTAAATGCAGTGAAACAAATTATGGGTATAAACTTGGCGTTGTTCACTTTGTCGAGTTCTTGTAAAGATCTCGAGACACATTGTTAATTCACTTACGTTTAGTTTTAAATGCTTCCAAAAGTTCTTATTCAAAGCTTGAAAGGAGATGAAGGGTGCAGAACTTACTCGAGGTGAAGGCTTTTTGTGTCAAACATGTACGATAAAAGTTCAAGATTTGAATGTTCCTTATTGTATGTAGCAGAGGCAAACCAAAGGGATATGCCTCTTGAGAATATTATAAGTTGATATGTACTGTGATAATTAACAAAGGTTAACGGAAAGCAACCAGTCGCTTTAATGAGAATTCAATGGAACTAATGACTTTATGTAATTCTTTAGTTCCAAAAGATGGGTTCAAATTATTCAAAAATTTTAAGGCTTATTGAGAAGTTCTATCCGGTTGATTTTAGCAACCAAGAGAAGACCCTTTTAAAGTTCCAACTAGAACATTTCATTATTGAGGCTCGCAGTGATAAAGAATTAAGAGACCTTTCAACCATAGCCGAGTTGTGCATTTCATTGGCCAAATTTGAGAAGTCAAAGGTGTACTTTCTTGGTGATCGATTAATTCGTTTCATTTTAACTCTTACTTTGTTTTCTCACTATGCCAGAATTCGGGCTTGGCCTTTTCAGCTATGAAGATTGTGAAAACAAGATTATATGATAAGATGGAAGATGAATTCTTAGCAGACAATTTGGTTGTTTATATTGAAAAGGAGATTGCTAAAATGTTCGATCACGATTCTTTATTGAGGGCTTGAGAATATGAAAAGCGTTAGCGGAGTTTTCCCAATTTTTAGTATTTTATTTTTGTTCTTTTGGCATATTTTGACTAACGACATTTCTTGAATCGTAATATCTGCTTTTTGTTAACTTTTTGCATTTACTCAATAGATACTTTTAATCGGTTGGCCCCGTTTTGTATCGAAGCTCCGCCACTAATGATATGGTAATATTATGAAAGTGGATATAATTTGAGTTGTGACTTATGATGTGATATGTCCGGTATTCTGGAATCAGTAGTCTATAGGATCATGCAAATCGGCGGCACGTATTGTCCGGTATTTGTTAGAATCAACGACACATAGTCCATTTATTCAATGGAAATCAACGATCATGATTTGGCTAAAAGCTGGCCGATTGTGTATGAACTATTAGGTTGGATTAGGATATTGAGATGATTCGATTTTATACGTTTCTTCCGGAGTAGAAGCTGATGATAGTGGCGTTGATTGTACATTATTATTGTCCTCGTTTCTTTGAAGTAAAACTTAGCAGTGGCGTTGATTATTACATTATTGTGTCCTCGTTTCTTTGGAGTATAAGCAGCGGCTGACGTTGATTATATATTATTTGTCCTTGTTCTTTGGGTAAGAGCCCGGCGAGTGACGTTGAACTTTAACTTCTATTAGGCGAGAGTAAACCAATAGAGTCTTAGGATAGAGATTATTGTTAAGCATGTGATATATTAGGAGTTAGTTTTTTGTAGGTGATAGTATATTATATTGAGCTATTGGATATTATCTTGTTATCTGATATTACTGAATTATTTTATAAGTTGATTGTATTAAATTGTTTGGAGATATTAAATTATGAGGATCATATGGAGGCTGACTAGTGATATGAATAAGTATGATAAAATATAATGAAAGTAATTATCACGACTATGCGATATTACATGTTTATATATGTGTGGTTGAATATGACTTGTTATATGAGTATTCACGAGCTTTCGCAAGCTCACCCCTTCTATTTTGGGGACCCCCAGTGTTGTTTGTTGTTCAGGAAAAGTCGGCATTGAAGCATCATTTGTGGCGATGAGTCGAGTAAATCATGATTCGAGATTTGGGTGGCTAGGATATCCTCAACAGTCTTCAGTGTATAAATTATGTTGTGCCAAAAAATGTATTTAAAAAACATGTTGTATATAATTTGTATGATTGATTGAATTGTAAAGTGTAATATTTGTTGTTGTCTTAGATCACCATTTGGGCATAGTCACGTTGTATTTTTTTTCTTTATTTTTTTGATCCAGGTTATATGGTGACTCTGATATTCATATTGTCGGCGAACCTAACAGGGCGACCGACCTGGAGCGATCGTTACACATAGAGTCTGGGAAGGGAACTCTGCAGCGATTTTTGCCACAACCAATATGCCATGAACAAGAATAACTTAGCATGTGATAATAGCTATTGGAAAGTGATATCTAGTATTGAGATTAGATCCTCGTTACTATCTCTACGAGTCTCTCTAGTTCTTATCTGAAACCCTTGGAAGGTGACATTCTTTTTTAATATATCAAATTTCTTAAATTTCATGCAACTTAGAGAATTGCAGAGAATGGACTTGAGAGGATCTCAACTCGCTAGTATATACACAATCTGCAAATCTAGATATAGATGAACATAGCTCAACTTATCGCCTCTCTTAGTTGGCAAGTGTCGGCTGCTAAACTAATCAATTAGATACCTGCAGTTGGACGGCCATGTTCTTCTGGTAAACCTCAAAGCTTTTAATCATGTTGCTGCCACAACTGATGTATGCCTTACTTGTGCCTTCAGCTATCTTCGAATCCATGCTACTATAACTCAAGTAACTTCTGAAATCTGAACCACCACCCTTCATGCACTCCTTGACTTTAAATTTTCTCGAGAACTAGTCAGCTTGTTTTTTCGAGGCCTGTTGTTTACAGTTAATAAACCATTTGCTAGTGCTTCAAGAGACTTAGCAGTTGGTGGTCTATTTCTCGTGCCATGACGCCGTTGAACGACTTCATGTTGTTGTCCGGTGCTATCCACATCATTGATGATTTTCTCCATAGTAAGATTTTCTGGCTTCTGGTACGTGTGGGCATCCCTGTCGGCCAATTCTGTCATGAACACACCACTTCCAGTATCAAGGGAAACTTCTGGAACGTTCAAGTCCACTAAACACATATTTTGTCCATTCTGGTTTAAATGTTCCGTATCATGTACACCTCTTGCCAGAGTAGGCTCAACACATTCCATGTCACATCCTTGTGATGTAGTGGTAGATGAAGTCTTGCCTTCAGAGGAAGCTTGGGATGAAAGATCAACATTTTCAAATTCGTGGTTGGCTGAACACGAACTGGGACTCTCGGTTTTCGAGGAGCGGAACTGTGAACTAGAAATTGCCGGTTCACTACAAGCTGTTAACACCCTCAGACGTTTGGTTGCCGGGCCTACATGATCTGTTTCGGTATTTGGCATCTCAAAAAGTTTCCCGTTATGCAGACAGGAACTGGAATCATCTGTTACGGTTTGCTCAGCTAACATGGCATCATCTGTGTCAGATTCGTTACTGGACACTTCTGGGGTACTTTCAACTCTATTTTCAAAAAGATCAGAAGGGGTCATCTTGCTTGTAACTTTAAGCAGATCACTCAACTCCTTCAGTTTATAGGGCAAGCCATGAGGGAGACTAGTATCAACAACAGTAAATTTCATGCCACTACTTTTTCGACAAGTAGTTTGTGGTTGAAGGTAGCGACGACGTTTCCCTTTAGTAATCTCATCTTGTTGTTCTTCTGTTTCAGCAATACATGGATCTTCTTTTTCTCGGTTGCCTTTATCATCTTCAGAATCAAGTTCAATTAGTGCAGGTTCTGAAGCCACTTTACGAAGGATATCAGTGACAGATTCAAAATACTGCTTCCCTTTCTCTAATTTCTTTCTTGAGAACTTCTCGACTCCAGGAACAAGAAAAACCAATGAATCCTTTCCCTCTCTCTTTGGCTGCTCTGACTGCCAGCCTCTTGCTAAAAGGCGAGGCCAAACAGCTTCCCAGAATAGATCACTTGCCCGAGCTTTGCTCAAACGATAATCACCAGCCACAAACTTTATAATTTCATTGGGTTGAAGGTCTGCACAAGCTTTACCAGCCGGGACCTTGACGCGCATAACTTGATTGGTACATGAGGAATCTATGGCCATACTCGTTAAGTCTTGCTTTGGTTTGCCAATTCCAACAGCTTCTACTAAAATCTTTATTCCAACCATTGCCTTCAAAGCGAAGACGTATTCTTCCAATCCCATTCTCCCTGCTCGAAATTTCTTACTAACCTGAATGTTTTTAATGCAAGCAGTTGAGTTACACAGTTCTGAGAAGTAATAACATCCCACATTCACTGCAGCTACCAATGCATATCCTTTGGCTTTATTTAGTGTCATAAATTACATACTTGAAGTCCTTAGCACATAAAAGTATGGCTCTAATACTTGTGAGGACATCTTACATACAGCCTAGAAAAGAAAAGTTTTTATATGCAATAATCTGAGAGAGTGAAAAGTTATGACTCTATAGTAACTTCTACCTGCATTAAACTGAGAAAGTTAGATGTTATATGACTCCTAACTCTTTGAAAACTTCACTTTAATTTTCTGGGGAAATTATTAAACATGAAATCCATAATTTTTGTAAAATAAATTTTAAGAGCCTCTATGTTTGGCAAAATGTTAATGTTCTGACAAAACCAGAGACATATATCATTAATCTATAATGTATGCATGCATACACTCAAGAAAATTCAAATTCAATATAGACAGTACTTTCTAGTAAGAAGATGAATGAAGGAATAATGGGAGTTACATAGAAGGTGAAAGTCACTTGAACTATAGTGCATATGTAGAATGAAGGGAAGGAGTTAAATTTATAGATATTTTGAAACGATACACAACAAATATATGCTATTCCACCTATGCACTTTGAAACAAGGGAACAATTTATGAACTACGAAAGAAAAAGGTCTCAAAGTACCTCCAGTAGAGCCTTTTGGAATTCATCTGAGACACTAAGTAGTAGACGGGAAAGTAACTCCTGCTGCCTACGTCCACTGAAAAGTTTTTCACCATGAACACATTTACTGTTTTGTGCTTTACGACACCCGGACCATCTCTGATACTCATGGGATCCATAAAATCCCCCATAATACGAGAAGAGAATGTCACCCATCCTTTTATTCTCAACAAATTTTTTAACCTGCACAAAATCTTTTCCAAAGATGTATAGACCAAGGACAAAGCTCCTCTTCTCATAATCACTCCAAGGATCGACGTCAGCACCAGGAACGAAATGATAGGTCATGCACTGCTTCTGATTAACAATTTCTGAAGCAGCAAATGTAGCCCCATTATCCGGCGGAATATCACAGGGCTTCACTTTAGTCTCTAAATTTTCTTTCTTACAACAGAAATATTTTCCCTTGGAAACCTGAGATCCTAAATTGGCACTCCTGTCTGATGACTTTTGTGAATTACCAAGAAATGTTGCTGAATCATGATTGAGAGGCCCAACTTGAGTCACTGGTATAGGTAATCCCACTAGGAAGTTAAAGGGGTATCCAGCTTCATTTTGTAAACACACAGGGTTTCTTTTATACAGCGCATGGTCAGATTCGCCAAGTACTGGGGGAATTTCGACCTGATATTTGTCACCAATTCGGGGGAGGATCTCGGGATCTCCAGAACTGAGACATGCATCGGATGACTCTAGCTGTTCGATAGACATATGACCAGTGGAGCTACCACTTTGATCCAATTTAACTTGCTCCATCTGTCACAAGAACCATTAAATCATCAAACGATACTGTAACCCCATGATCTAGAAACAGATTATACAGAGTAGTAACTGATGGAAATGGGATAAACCTGATAAAGAAAATTTTGTTAGGTTTGCGATGACACAACTATCAAATATAGAACTCTAAGATTTTGGAACTCAGACTAGCATTTCATTTGAAACATATGTCTGAACTTCAAACTTCACATATACTTTGCCAAGCCTATTATGCCACCAAGGGACATGCCAGACAAGCTTTCTGGTAGAACTTAAACAGAAAATAACTAAAATATCTGCATACATTGACTAACAGAAAGTAAATTGTTACTATCTCCATTTCAGTTTAACTGAAAGGTTTGACTTAACAATTAAAAATACTCAACTTTGACCCTATGTTAATCTTACTTAAATATTTGTCTATTAATATGTAACATCATATCATACAAGTTTATAGTGTGAATTATCTACTTGTTTGATCATTTGATATAAAACAAAGTTAAACAATGAATTTGCGCTTCAAAAGTAGGTTGACTGTTTGTTGAATAAAAACTTCTCAGTTAAATTGAAACGGAAGGAGCATTCAACATTAAAGTGAATCAACACTTGAACGAAATCAATCGACAACAAACTATCTTAAAAGACTGGAAACATTCTACACAACAAAATCAATCGGTAACAAACTATCTTAAAACACTGGAAATATTCTACAAAATTTCAATTCAAGATCGAATTATCGAACGTTTTAGAAGTATCAGAGAAATATACATCATAAGAACTAAAAACAGTAATCCCTTAACGAAATGGTTATGATATATCAATCATACAAAATGAACCTTGAATTCACTTAACATAAAAAGAATTATTTTCAAGGAAAGAAAAATGCAAAATAAGAGAAATGGTATAAATAGCTAACTTACCTAGTAGAGAAAAGAATTTATCAGTCTGCAAACATAAAGAAAATTTATTAGTACCCCACCAAGATCCAATTTTCTCAACTAAATATAATCATCAGTTTTCAAATAAAAACAAACAAACAAAAAAGTTTATCACAAAAGATAAAATAACATAATCAAAACATATCTCATAAAATATCGGTCACATTTAACATACACAAAAAAGTAAACAAGCAGAAGAAAACAAAATGCACCTTCAAGACTCATAAAAAGAACAATAAAGTCTGTAAGGATTAGCAAACAAAACGAGTATACAATGGGCGCAAACCGTAATTATTATATATGATTTTGACACTGACATCATACTTGAAAAGTTTAAATATATAAAAAATTACGAACAATATAATTTTAAAATAAATATATAAAAATTAGGTGGAAATGGTAAACATACTTTTAGTTATCAATCATGGGCTTAAAAAAACGCTATCAAAATTAAATTAAGTCGCCACTTGTTTCATGCCTCTAGTTACTCCAATGGACATTTACATAATCAAAGTGATCCTAATTAATTGAACTATATAAATAAACACAAATAACCCAGAAAGCAAATCGTGTATTACAAGCAATTGGCGGAACATGACTTGTATGTGTGGCCAAAGAACAAAGAAAAAGGATTTAAACTAAATAATTTTTTTCTAAATATATTATTAAATTCTTATAAATCAATAACAGACATTTATTTTTGAAAAATGTAAGGGGACGACTTCCCTACCTCTCCTATTTCCACCACTAGGAGCAAATATGTGAATAGAAAGTATAGAAATGAAATGGCAAAACCAAGATTTTTATATAAAAAGGCAGATAATTCGATAACATATGTACAAATAAGGAAAGTATAAAATTCTAGTGGTTTAACAACATAATTATTAAAGTTAACGAATATGCTTTAAAAAGTTAATATTTAATCAAATTATATTTTTCTAAAATTAAGATGCAGCTGTCCTTACTCAACTACATTGAATACACAAGAAGAAGACAAATAACTGACATCTAAGTTATTATACAGATATAAATGTAAATGATATGTAAACCAACGTGAAATAGGCAAAGAGAGGAGGAAATGGGTCTGCAAGATTTGAAGAGTAAAAAATGAAAGCTTTAGATAATATGATGTATATTTGTATATGTATAAAAATATACATGTGAAATACTGAAATTTATGAGTATATGCATATTTATGAAGAGATTTGTGCAAGTAAAGAGAGGGAAAGCGTACAAGGCTCTACTTACATGGGGGGTTGAATAATGAATTCCAAGAAAAGGAGGAAAAATGAGAGACTATTCCTCTGCTCTTTGATGCGTATACAGAAAGAGGTGAGTAGAGTATTTTATACTCTCTCTAGGGAAGTTATGGACTTATGGTGCTTAAATTTGGAGAAATGTTGAAAATAATTTGTATGTATTCATATAATTATATTCTCAGACACTTTAAGCTTAAGATACGTATCGGGTAGCATTTCGCTTTCTAAAAGTCGATAAATATAACGTCAGAAAATACTAGATGAGTCCGTATAGCTATATCAAGGCTGCATTAACTCTCTAAAATGCAGAAAGATAGCATTTCGCCTCCAAAATGATTTTGGCTCCATATTCTTCGACGATCATACCGTTAAATATTTTTTACTTTCGTACCATATCAAATATACACAAAGGCCACTTTCGAATTAATTCGCAAACAATATAACTATTCTGAATTAAAACAGCACTTTCGCCCCACTCAATTTTATTGAAAATTAACAAATCAACTCTTTTAAATGATCCAAATTGATAAATTTTGTAGTTGTGATTAGCATATATGAATTTGATAAGAGTCAAAGTCATTATGATAATAATAATATAAGTTGAAAATAGTACTTTTTATTGTTTTATAAAATATTATACAACAAACTAAAAAAAATTAAGTTTAAAATTTAAAAGTTCTACTAAACTTTTTATGAACGGAGTGACTACAAGTTTAACCATACTTAATTTCTTACACTCACTTTGAACTTTTTCAAGTGACTAAAACTTTCAATTAATAAATTGTTTATTGAACCAAAAAAACCTTTTAATTTATCCAATGTCAATGATTTTGTTGTTAAAAAATTAAAATAGACGACAGACGAAGTTCACATATCAAAATTCTTATAATAATTGGAATTAAAAGTTGATTTTAAAATAAGAAAATAATGGAACCTCTTTTGGTTAAATTTAAAATATTAGTACCTCCATCCCATAAAGATTGTCTAGTTTTGACATTTTCAAAATTTAAGACATAATATTTTAATATTAGTAAAATTTGACATATTAGTAATACTAGTAAATGCGCCATACAGACGTAAAGATTTATACTTCAAACATTTAAACCGCCGAGTATAATAAATAAAGTAATTAACTATTTACGTAAATTTGTAAATTATAATTTCTTTGATTTGGTATTATAATTTATTTTGTTCATAGTTATATGTGATCCCAGTTGGCAATTTTTTTAATAATAGATTTAAAAAGTTTTATTATCATACTACCTTCGCTTAAGTTTTAATAAAAGAATGCACATTATGTAATTTTATTTATTGTTAGAAAATATCATTTTTCTCTTTTAATAAAAAATGCACCTTATGTTATTTTATTTATTGTTAGAAAACATCACTTCTCAATTGATTAAGAGTAATAAATTATTCACTTGCCCTAATATTCAATTTTATTTTGGCGATTCATTTTAGTATATTTTGATTGATGATCGACTTAATAATATTCGCTCAAAACTAAATAATAGCATCTTTTATTAAAATTCTCTCAATTTTAGCCACGCAAACAAACTACAAAGAGGTCACACACATTGATGTCCTTCACTAATACGGAAATGCATTTTGGTGGCACTTACTAGAGAGCAAGACTTAGTGAAAAAACGCCATCTAAGCACTTGTAGGAAGTACCGGCGTGATATACTTTAGTACTTTTATTGATATTTTTGCTAGTAACATTATTGTGACTACGAGTCATGATAACTGCTATTTCGGGGGTACTAGTACCGCTAAACCACAAGATCGCGATATCAGTGTGATATCAGAACTATATACGAAGTATCAAGTGACATATCGCGGACTATATATACGAAGTCGACGATATACGTAAGATATGATATCGGTGACTATGCAGTTGATGATATATGAAGTATTGTGATATTGTGACTATGAGTTGTGATAACTGCTATTTTGGGGTACTAGTAGCTAAATGATTAGTATCAGGATATCGCGACTATATATGTAAAGTGACGTTGATATTACGATTATTTAAATACGATATACGGCGATTGCGGATATCAGGATTATATATACGAAGTCAAGCGTATATATGGCGGTCAGTGATACACATGAATGATAATATACGTAAGTGACGCGATATCGTGACTATGTGAGTTGTGATAAACTGTTATTTTCAGTACTAATAGTCAAGTAAATCATTAAGTATCGCGATATTATGATTGGCGAGTCAATTTATATATGAAGATATCGCTTTTAAAATGACGGTTAAGTATCGCGATATCAGGATACGCTTTTAGCCGCTTAAATCAGAAAAATCGGTAACGAATCGTTAATAAATAAATTAAATGAGAGACATAAATTATTTTACATAAAAAATTAGAAACCCACTTAATATTTTATGTACGAGCACAATAAAGTTCGGAAGGCTTGTCGGTATAAATTAAAACGGAAAAGACGATCGAATAAAACGTTTTGAGCCACCGGTCAAGCCGCTGGGGCCTAACCCAACTAATTGGTCATCAAAATGAGCCTCCAAACCCCTCAAAAAACCCCCTCCACCGCCGCTGGGTCTCCCAACCAGAGTCCTCTTATTTTTTTTTGATTTTTCAATTTTTCCTCAATCCTCGCCTTTCGAGCCTAAAATTTTGTTTCTCCCTCATCATCCCTCGTCGTTTTCGTAAAAAGCGATATTTTTGAGTATTTTATGAAATCTCCCCAACTTTGACTTTGTTGACTTTTCATTTTCAATTTTATAAATCTAACATTCTTTGTAAATTAGTTATTATTGAGTTGAAATATTGTGTTTGATGTGAAATTTGGAGCGTTTTAGTGGCCGTGACTTTTGAACTTTGGGTTGACTTTGATTTTGTAATAACCCGTCACGCGAAAAAAAATTTAATTTTTCGTCTAAGCAAGGACCCGGGACAAGATAAATAATTTCGATGATAATATTATTTCAGAAAATTTTTGTGCCGAATTACATTTATAATTTAGTAGTTTTATTTCATGGAATATTTTATCTTTGAATCTAAGTTCGTGGGGGATTTAAATAAGTAAGTTTTAAATTAACCAAACCGAATCTAGACTCGAGGTTTTTTAAAATATTCGCATTTTATCTTCCACATCATCACAAATACTTCATCATCTCTATTTTTTTCTTGTTTTGGCTTCTAAATTTATCCCTCCCCTTAAAAAAATTTCATTTTTCCATTTCTTTCTTCGACACGCTCAAACTGGCGATTCGGTTATAATATCTTTCTCCCCATCATTCTCTTCGAAAGTTAAAAAGAAATTTCCAAATCTTCGAGATATTTCGGTTTCGAAGATAGTTGACTTTTCCATAATTCAATTTTATGATGATTCTAAGTACGCATGGGTTCTATGACGATGTCGCTTTTTAATTCATTTACTTGGTGTCGTGTTGAGGATGTTATGGCTGGGTTGACTTTCTAGGTTTTGTTGACTTTTCCAAGTGATATTTTTCTAAGACTTTAAATGCGTAGGAAAGGCCAATCTTATTATAGTTGTTGTGACGTTAAATCAGATTTAAAATCGACAGCGCTAAAGTCAAAAAAGTGTTAATTCCAAGTTGAGTTATAATTGATATTTCGATATAGCCGTTAATTATGGACCTACCGATTAACTAAAACGACTTATAAGTCGATTTGTAATGATTAAGTAATAAAGATGGAATTATAGCGGATCGGACACATATCTCACGGGATTATAATTCGATAGCTTTATCCGTCATGCTAGATCGCTTGTAGATACCCCAAGAGTCGTTGGTGTATTCTTCTAGAAACGCCGGTATAAAAGAGTAGGTCTCGATTATAATTCTATGGGGCGCTTGCTTTTGCTGGCCGATCGTGGAAACGCGCTACCTTGATTGTCTTTTCTAAGGCCTATGGGTAATAAGTAGAAAGTAGCATTATCTCACGGGCGCAATTTACGTACTTACTTTAAAATTATGTGAACATATTATCATGAGCATATGATTACGTGAGAAACGAGTGGCATATATTATGCATACGACAGCATTATATTCTCGCGGCGTTAAGATCGCTGAGGTGCATAATAAATAACTCCCAACTTATATTTCTCTCGATGGTGGGCTCTCATTTAAGACTTATGATTTCGCGGGCTCCTCATTTCTGGGCGATTTTGTTTTTGACTTTACTTATCATGAGATGTTTTAGCCGTGTGCTCGGGATATTGCTCAGGGGAATGAAAGTAATGTTATCGGTGAGGCGACGGTCAGAGTTACGTACTTAATTGGTGACTCGAAAGCATCGTGGATCTTCACCTATGTCAATGACATGGTCAGTGACTCTCCTCCTTGCGTGATACGCCATTTATATGTGCCTTATACTTAGTGTATGTTAAAGGTGTGTCTTATACTTAGTGTATAAGGCGTGTCTTATACTTAGTGTGTATAAGAGCGCGCCTATACTCAAGTGGCCTCAGACTCTAGTGTAATGAGCTGCTGACAAGCCTTTATGTTTTGTGTATGTTATGCGCAGGTCTTATACTTTAAAGTAAGCCAGCTTTGGCCTTATGACGCGTATGTTGCTGGAGCGACACCGATTAGTCCATTCCTGGTGTAGACTCGATCGAGTGAGTACGCGCATTGTGATGGTATACCAAAGGGATACGGCAGATGTGAGGTTTGACGACTCGTAGTTTTAGTCGTTGCTGAAGTCTATCGATTTCTTTCTCGAATTGCTAAGGCTGGCTGGCATCTTCTATTATATCTTCACGTATTATGTTCCGAGTTTTCCCCGCGAATCATCTTGTATGACCTTTTAGGTAGTCCCTGATATATGTATTTTATTCATATTTTACTATTATATTATTGATCGACTCATTCCGTATGGTAAGTTCACCCCTCGTTGTTTACCTAAGCTCGCTGCTTACACCTTTCGTGATCAGCGGCATTTCTGGCCGAAGCCAGTCGAGAAGCGGCAGCTGAGCCAAGAGGTCAGTTTGAGAGTTTTGTTCGAAGTTTCTGTGTGAGCATCGGGTGGCGTGAGAACTCACAACATTTTGACGTTGCCGATCGCTTTAATTGGTTGTTGTATTTTCCTTTTTTGAAACTTTAGCCTCATGGCCGCTGGTCATTTTCAGATCTGGATAAAGACGTATCATTCGTCAGAAATTTCGCAGATTACTTTGTTTTGGGATACGTTGTGTGTATATATTTATGGGTCGGGCTGCTTGAGTATCAAATTTCGACGGATTATAAATCTTTTAAAAACCCGCTTGATTCGTGGAAACTTAATCGTGGATCACATTTTTGGATGAAACGAATTGTGTTTTAAACTCGAGTCGCCCATCGGTTATGGACCTCAAAGTTCCGGATTTCAATGACTCTCACCATCATGTCGACCGTGGGCTGGTCGTTATAAGATTAATGCAAATACGCAACAAAGAGTAGCACGGATACTCCGAGAACGCATAAGCAATCTCTATCTTTATACGGTTCACGTCAAGTATTATTTTGGATTCTGAGCCACACACTCTTTTTATATTCTCGACTTCGCTAAAAGTCTATCTTTGAGTTACTTAACATCCGGTAGTACCTTTTGATAATACCGACACCGTGGGGAGGTCGGTTTGTAATCGAGGTTTGCGTAATTCGTCCCTGGGCATTACGCAATCATGTACTGTAAGATCCGCTATCTTCGAGTTGGTGGATTTTGACTTTGATCTTTGGAAACGGATCGTCAGAAAACAATTTCACAGCCAGAATAAATTGTCACCGTAAGGAGATTGAGTTTTACTAGCCCCGTAGGCCCCAATTACGGTGCTGTCGAGATAGAGAGCCTTTGCTGCCTCAGGTGATCTCGTAAGCCATAAAGCTCGTAAGTTATTGAACAAGTGGATGGACGGGTATTCGGGATACGTGAATCTGACCAAGAAAAGACGAGCCTAAGCTCGAAATGTCCGGTCATGAAAGAATTGGAGGCGGCAAGCCCAAAGATTTTGACTACCTCCCAGATCAATTTTCGGGATCGAAAGTACCTGAACGGTTCGATAATTCATGGCACCGCATCGAACGGCTCTAGCAGTTGAAAGAGTCAACACGCAGCTTGCAAGCGGAGTCGCTGGGTGCGGATTTATAAGGCCGAGTTATTCTCCATGGGCAAGCCCATTGTTCGCCGCGCGGGACGGAACGATGAGGGCTTTGTATCGATATCGGGTACAACAAAAGTGACTATGGAAGAACCGGGTACTCCGCCGCTTCTAGATCATTTAATTTTTGACCAACCGGTGGACGCGAAGGTCTTTCAAAAATTGATTTCGGTGATCCGGATATCACCAATCGAGGATTGGCGAAGCATTTATTATATCAAAATCGCCGCTTTCAACAAAGACACGGCACTACGAAGTTCTCGCGATGTCGCCAGTCAATACGCACCAAAGCAGCCTTTCATGGACCCATGAATCGTGTTTTCTAGAGTTCTTGGATAAGTTCTGGTCGTATTTATCAATTTACATCTTGATCTATTCTAAAAAGCGAAATGGAAATACTTCAAGAGCATTTCGAGGAAAGTAGTATCGAAATCTACTTGCAAAAACCGCTTGTACGCAAAGTTTTCAAAGTGTGAATTTTGTCAGCGATAATTCTCACGTTATCTCGGCGGCGTGTTCACAGACCCACAAAAAGTTGGAAGCCGCGACATTTAATCGGGAGAGGCCTTCAAGCTGCGGATCGAGCAAGCTCTCAGTTTAGTCATTGATATTACGTAAGATTCATATTGACTTTTCTGCTGATCGGGCCGCCCGATGACCAAAAGTTCGACGCCGTAGCGGCGCACTATTTGTACATGCAAGAAAGCCGCGACGCTTGTTTCAACGAAATGGGGAACAGAGATCGACTACAAAGCACTGGCTGCATGACTACCGCCGTGAACGTAGGGTACGCGCGCGCATAACGACGCTTCACACCGTGGGTTAGTCACAGACGATGCGTAACGGGAAGCGTAATTGCATATGCTTTCCTCGACACCGGTATAAATTATCCTACCCACGATCACTGAGCGGTCACATTGTTTTCGCTTAAAAATTTGGAGACACTACCAGACGTGGGTTCAATGCCGATATTCATGCATCAAAGAAGTTTAAGTACATCACCAATTCGCAGGAGCCCTGAATTGAGACAAATGATTTCGGTGACGTAGTTTTTGAGCGACTCACGACCACGATTGAATATCATCCTGGGAAAGCTAATGTAATGCATGGACGCCTTGCCGGGGTGCGAAGCGGGAAGTGAGCTAAATTGTGTGGAAATTAAACAGACGGGGTAAATTTTCGAGGTTTGAGTCGATGGATCTTTTGTCGCCTATATGGTAAGTAGACCATTGGCTGCTAGATAAAATAGGAGTAGACGCAAAAAGAAAGATGACAAAGCGCCAAGCCCTGGCCGAGGGTGCCGAAAAGAGGTAACTGAGTTTACAGCTGGGCGATGACAGACTGCTTAGGGAGAAGGAAATGTTGGCGCCCACTTCGCCGAACAAATCTAAAAAAGGGAGATTTTGACGAGGCTCACAATGCTTCAAGTATAATATGCATCCGGGAGTACGAAATGTATCGAACTTAAGCGGAGAACTATCAATGGCCGGGACGAAGAAAAGAAATTGCCGATTTCGTAGCAAAGAAGTCTGATTTGTCAACAGTCGTAAGATCAATTTCATAAACCTTCCGCAGCCGGGGCCGCAACCGCCACCGATACCCTCGAACGGACGCGGAGAAGATCACCATGACTTTGTGTTCGGGCTCCGAAACCTCGCGTAGTTAAATGATGGATTTGGGTAATCAAGGATAAACTATCTAAGACCGCTCATTTTCTCTACCTATTAAAGCAATTTATGCAGTCGAGAAGTCGTCAAGACGTATTTTAAAATGCCGGTATTTAAACACGTGCTAGAGAGTATTGTTTTATTGTGGACGAAGGTTCACTTCGAGGTTTCGGGGAGGTTTCTGTGAGGCGCTGGGGACGAAGGTTCATTTGAGTATCGCTTCATCCTCAAACGGATCTGGATTATCCGAGAGAACGATTCACGCTGAGGACAATGACGCGAACAGGTGTCGAAGTTTCTCGGTATTGGATTTATGAATTGCTAAAATGGAAGTCGCTTATAATAATGCCAAAAGCTAGCATTTAGCAAATTGCTGGGAAGCTTGTACTTTATTTCTGAGCGTAGGACTCTGGCGGCGCCTGAAATGGGTGAGGAAAGAAAGATGCATGGGTCCTGAGTCAAAGAGAGTTCCATAGAAAAGCCACAAACAACAGACGGGCAATGATGGGAAGTTAAGAGGCTTCATCTAGTGGAAGTCGAGTCCCCGCACATCGGGCCGCTTGAAATTGTCGAAGCTGGGAGCCAGTAGCCACCGTCAGCCTCGCTTGCAGAACGGAAAGGATTCGACGTGTTCCATGTAATCATTTCAGGTGCGTGTCGGATGACGAGTCGCATATCTTAGAGTTTCACCGGATGACTCGGGGCGTAGATTTGACCTACGGCGGCGGACCGGCTTTGGTAATCTTCGATCTGGAAAGAAGTGGGCCGAGGAACAAAGTAATAAAATTGGTAAAAAGTTTCATGGAGGAACCACTTCCAGTGGTAGGAGCCAGCCACGGGAGCCGGCGAGGATATGCCGAGGAACCGCTACCCGCAACTTTCTTTTCGCCCGAGGTTGCGACCTCGGGGTGTTTTATTTTTACCTTCGTAGCCTTTGAGTTGTGAATTCCGGTGGACTAAATTTTTTGTTAGCGGTAGAATGTAAAACCGTAATTAATTCCTATAATAAATAAATTAAACGAGATATTATTAAATTTATTTACATAAAATTAGAAACCCACTTAATATTTTATGTACCATAATATTAAAGTTCGAAATTAGTCATTTAGATAAATTAAACTAGAGGCATCGATCGAATAAAATGTCTGGATTTTCACCCTGCCGGGCCTCGTCATCAAAATGAGCCCCTTAAACCCCCAAAACCCATTTCCTCTTCCTCCACCGCCAAGGCCCCAACCGCGAGTCCCCTCTTATTTTTTATTTTTCTTCTTCAATTTTCTCCTCAATCCCAAGCTTGAGCTAAAATTTCGAGAGTTTCTCCTCATCATCCTCGCCGCTTGCAAAAAAGGCGATATTTCGAGTATTTTGTGAAATCTCCTGACTTTTGTGGACTTTTTGGTATTTTTGAATTTTATAGCTCCAATCGATTCTTGGGTTGTAAATTAGTTATTATCGAAGAAATATCAGGTTTGATGTGAAATTTTCAGATGTTTTAGGCCGTTTGACTTTTCGGAACTTTTGGCTTGACTTTGGATTTTTGATATATTATTGAACGGAATTATTGCCCAGCTTAAATTATAATATGTGAACTGAGCAATGATCGATATTCAGTGTAGCGTCATATAGTTGAATTTACTTCGGGTGATCGCCGACTGCTAAAATGTGGTGGCTGGCGTAAATAAGTTAGCCGACCGTTAGCGCGATCGTTGGGATACAATTATGAATTATAAGTCAAGCAAATCGGCTCGAAATTTAACAGGGATATAGGCCGATTATCGAATTTAGTCCGGTGGTCATATCAAAATTGTTATTGAAAACATAGTTAGAAATTCAAGTAAGTTGTCAATTTATGCAATCGAAACGGGTTAAAAAAGTTCAAGTATTTAAATTCAGATAAAGCGGATTTAAATATACGAGTTGCATTATATTAAATGTTTCGTTTCGCATCGGACGCTGAATGTACGAGGATCGACGATCGGTTGGCGAAAGCGGTAGCCAGCCAAGGCGGGATTTGTCACTCGCTGTTATTCATGAGCAAGCTGAGCGTAGTTGTACGGTAAATCGTTATGACAAATGACCGTGGTTATGAACTTATCTCGTGCGGTATAGTCGCTGTGGACCGTGAATGTCAATTTGTACGGTGGTCGCATTCACGACAAGTATGCCATTGAGGCATTTATGCTGTGAGCATATTTATGCTTTAAGTGGAATTTTTAAGATGTTTATTGCTGCAGCCACATCAGTGTCCGAGTATATTTGTGTTATAGACGGACCAGAGTATATCTGGCGTTTCGTGCATAGGTTTTGTACGCACTGGTTGTATCAGGTAAGCGCCAGAATATCGAGACTATTGCGTGACGGCATGTTTGACATTATATGTGTATCTGCGGAATTGTTTGATTCGGTGACGCCAGACGACGCTGGTGTTCAAGGCGTTACCGCCAGAAAGCGGATATGACGTATGTTGCGTTCCAAGTATGAAATAAAAAAGATGCGGTTGTTTCAGCGTTCAAGCGAAATCACGAAAAGCGATGAAATGTGATAAAATGATGTTATTGTGTTTTCATTTTTGCTTAGTTGTTTTATCAGTATTGTAGTTCTAAACGCCGTGTCGTAGATTTTGCTATTTACCAGCTGATTATGCGAGCATGAAAGATCCTGTGGTACGGCTTAATGGAAGCTAACGTAGTTTCAAATCTTCTATAATGTGTGTATTTGTTAATGATTAAGATTGCGTATGACATTGGATAATTTGTGATATATTCATTTATTATACATATATATATATATATATATATATATATATATATATATATATATATATATATATATATCTACATTATCACGCTCTATACTCTTTATTTGTATACTCCTTATTCTGGACAGTAGTGTAGCTTACTATCCGGCGATTCGTTTCCACTAAGTCAAGCCGAGCTTACTCCCTTTCCACCTTCGACCGACAAAAGCATCGCGAGTCGGGCGGAGTTCGTGGGGCGCCCGTGGATTTACTTAGAAGCGGCGGACAAGTTGGCTGGTGATCATCTAATCACCTTTTTTCTTTATTTTGATGTACTCTCGCCTTTCATATTTGTTTTGGACGCTAAAACATTGTAAAACTATTTGTGGAATATTTTGAGATTCTCGTATGCGATCAAATTCTTTTTACACCTTCGTTTTTGAGTTAGGCGATGCCACGACGGTTAAACTCTCAGATATAACATTTTTGAGTTTTCGAACTATTTCACTTTTATATCAAACTATCCTCGTTTTATCGGTGAAGAAATGCGCTGATTTTCGGCCAACCATCAGACGGTGGCTCGATATACGTGTCGATGACGTATTCCAACTCGAGGGCTGCAAGATTTAATTTCGAGGCGATTAGTCGTTACAAAATCATTAAGTCATGTTTATAATGATTTTTCTTTAGGTGAGTAGTTTTTGTGACATGTCTGCGGATTCACCCATCGACAGGCGTCGGGGCTCTAGGATTAGTATTCGCAAAGAGGTACGTGTAAAATTCACAATATTCAATCAAACCTCGATCAAGTTAGAGTTTGTTTTGAAAGATTTGTCCCTGACTACGAAAGAACATATATTTACCATGTCCCATTGCTGGTAAGGTGAATTTAACAATGAGGCGGATGATTTGGTACATTTGTTACATGGCCTACTAGATCGGGATTTACAAACAAAGGCAGTGCATGTGCAAATTATATGATTAGCCGCATCACTTCCTAATATATAATTAGCTATTGGTTCATATTAAAACATGAAACCGATTTTCGTGCCTCAAGATTCAATGACGGCTGTACTTTTATAAAGTAAGGGAGAAAGTTTCAATCAAGCCACGCTCCAGCTTATTCAGAGGAAGCCGCATATCCTCGAGAGGTAACGGCTGGCCATCGCATAAGCATTGATTTTTGTAATTTTCATGCTCTACAATGTAGAAGCGATTCATTTCGTAGTTGAAATGCCTCGAAGTAGCTCAAAGCGCAGTTTTACGTTGAAAATGTTTCTATTGACAACGCGAAAAGAGCGTCGCCACGTGATCAAGCGTTGGTTACCACTATATGCATTTACATAAGGTAATGAGCAATAATATCTACCACTCAAACGTTTATGTGATTTTAACAATATTATAGTTATTAATATATTTTTATCAAGGTACTCTCATGCTGACAGCAGATTGTCGGGATTTAGTAAGCAACACAACCCAAGGATGTGTTCTCATTTATCTCTCCACATAGCATCTCAAGATACTACGTGCCAAGTGGATATACTACAAAAAGATTTGTGGCCTCTTGATCATCCTCATCATAAAGACAATGAGTAACATGTAAGTTATTTTATTATAATTTATTTTAAATTAACTCAGTAGTAATCTTCATATAATATTTATAGCTATTTTGGTCGCTAAGTAATGTCATTCAAATAATGTATTGATTATCAGCGCTGATTGCCATCAACACCAAGACTGACATATACTATATGGATCCGCTTACGAGTACATCACTCTTCTCCTGACGGATACAAGAAAAAATCAAATATTCATTTGATTACATATATATATATATTTAATAACCTCGCTCCATACGCGCATTATTATAATATTAGCTGTGTAGAAATTAAGTTTATGTTCAGCCATGCTATTAAATCGAGTACTAAAACTGCACCAAAAACCAAACTGCATTCCTCTAATCTAGAAATATTTTTCCACCTAACTCCACCTCAATCATTTAATATTACGTCCAAAATCACCTAACCACCTTCTTCTTCCTCCTAAGGCCGAACTCCTCTATCTTTCCCCCAATCTTGATTTTTTCATTTTTTGGTGGAATTTGTCAAAGAATTACCCCATAATTGCTCTTCATCTCTCGACTATCTAAGGTATGATTTTTATCTTCAAATCTTGATATTTTGAGCTATAGCTGATCATTTTGTATTTAGCTTTGACTTTGACTTTTTCAAGTGATTTTGGAATTTTAAGATTCTTAAAATGGCAGAATTTGGCATCTAAGCTTGATATCATGAAAGTAGTATTGTGTGAAGTTGGATTTTAGTGGTTGATATGTGGAAGTTTAGTTGACTTAGGGGTTGACTTTTTCCCAAATCAAACTTAGTTTCAAAAGTATATTAATGGACTTAATGGAGATGTAGCCAGGTAATGGCTCAGACTTTGTCGCTGGGTAGATTATGTAATTTTAGTTTGGGCAAGCTGGGTAGATTCGGGGGTTTTTGGAATTTAGGCGATTAACGATGGATATATCGTTTAGAAAGTTGATTTTCGTCAATAGAAGTTGTTTAAAGTGTTAAGTATATTCGAGGAGCCATGCCGACTGATCGAAACGCGACGTCAATTATGTCGCTTTTATTAGCTCTACACCCCAGATAGTAATCTTTCACCTTAAGTTATAATTGGTAACTAAAACGGTTGTTAAGTTGGATAGATAATCAAATGTAGTTATTAATATTCTAGTAAGTAAGAATTATATCTCTCGGCAAGCTGATTAGCGCCGAGTACGGGAAGAAAGTACCTGACTAATTAGGTGGGGCGCTACTATTTGCTGTAGCCAAGTAGTATCTATCTCAATGGGTGTTGATTAAACTACTTGATTACCGATACGCCAGATGCGATGTGATGTGATTTTGTGTTAAATTATATGTTTAATATGCATCAAGGGTCGAAGTTATCAGTCGTTGCTTATGGTCTCAAGAGTCGATATGTGTGAGCTGAGCGACAAATGACAGTAAGAGTCAGATATGAGCTTCGATGATGTTTGTTGAGTTGTATTTTTCCTGGCTCGGGCTTTATAATTCTAGATAAGCGCTGGGTGTTTTTGGCTTCGCACTTCAAGTACGATTCTAAGTGATAGCTTATGTCGACGGGCATAAGTTTCTCCCCGCAGTCGAGGCTGATTATATGTGCACAGTCAGAGAACCGACCTATATTGAGAGTTGATCGAGTTGTTGAGTTAGATAAAGTTGTCGTGAGTTGATACCTTGTTGACCTGGAGCAAAGTTGTCACTGATCATTACGGGGCTGATTAGTTTTTCGAAGCTGCGACATCGTCCTTGTCGTAAGAGATGAGTAAAGTCGAAGCGATTGTTGTATTGCATTTTCTGAAATGTACGAATGTTATTGTTTCGATTGTCATTATTTTGGAATGTTATGCTAGTGATCTAATTTATGAATATACTAAATGATAAATCTAAATTGTCAAATGACTTTATATTAAAGATCATAAAACACAATATTACGTACTCACTTCTACTTATTGTATACCCATATCAACTACTTCGGCATACCATGCTATTCTGAGGTTAATTTCATTCTCGAGATATAACTACTCAAGTTTCCAGCCTTACACCCTATTCGCTATGGATGACAATTCTTATCAAGCAGTCGACAGCGAGCATCGTTCGCCTCCCGGCTAGTTCCTGTGATCAGGTTTTAAAGCTTAGGGTGAGTCATAAGGGTACTGATCCTCACAAATTTCATTATTTTGTCGGATTGTAGCGTTCGGGTTGTCTGTGATACTTGGTTACTGGGATTTCTCTGGTCACAGACAGCCGATTTTTGTACTGGGAGATATTAGATGTTGTTTTACATGGAGTCAGGAATACCATCACGGATTCTTTTTCTTAAAAATTGTTTTGTCCGGCCGATATTGTTTTATTGAAATAAGCTTCAAGACAAAAAGTCTTTTAAATTTGAGTCATCCATCGACAAATGACTCGTGTCTGTGGATTTGGGACTATTCTAACTCTCCGCCGCTACAATATATATATATATATAGTATATATATATATATATATATATATATATATATATATATATAACAATTCTACCAAAAACGCTATGCTGATACGTTTGATAAGATTCGACGGTGACTACTCATACCATCAAGATGCATCTTCTTCGAAAGCTCATCTCATAAGAACCCAATGTTAACTGCACTCAGTTGGGACGGGCGAATCTTAATCGGGAAGTTGTCTCTGCTGGAAGACGCGAGCGAGACAAGACGCACAAGACTGGGTGGTGGTTTCAAGTGACGCCAAATTCATCAAATCTATTACTGCCTCACCCGACGCGCTATAGGTATTGTCTTATTTTTATTATTTCTCATTATGTATTTATTTATTGTAGCATATGGAATCGCATATCGAGACACCAAAAAGAAAGTGATTTTAAATGGGAAGATGTCGACCCAAAAATCATCAAGTTAAGGTAGGCATGCTTTTACATTTCCTAATAATAATTGTTACTGCTACATTCAGTTATTATAACTTTGGTTTTGAATTATTGTATCCAGTCATTCCCAAGCAGGCGAGAAAAGATATCAAAGTGATTCTCTTTTCTGTCTTATCTATTGAGGATAATCTTAGAATCCGACAATACGTAGTCTTTCTTTGAATGTAAGTCCTCTTAATACTTGGATTTTGATATATTAGATCGTAGATACATTGAATCTATATTGAAGTGTATGATAATTTTTCTTTTCAAAGATTCTCGTAAGTCATTGCCAGTTAGACATTCATGGATTTATAGAATTACTCTCGAGTCTAGGAAGGTCATGCCAAGCAGCAAATAATAATAGATATCTCAAAAACATTCTAGAGCAGAATTTAGAGCCCATTGATATATTATATATTAAGACATATACATTAATTTGATACATCGATATACATTTGTATAAACACCACGATACATTGATATGCATTTGACTTGATGTTACGCTTATCAGCTATGTTTTAAATAAAATATCGATAATTATGATTTATAAAATATTTTGAATTTATTTTTTATATTACCTTCTTTGGTTGGTTTCATTGCTTTATAAGAAATATCTATAATAAGCAAAACATGTTAAGCAAATTATTAAATTAGAGGGGCGCCTACAGTTGGTTGCCTGGTCAAGTTAACGTAGATGACACTTCATCGTAGCTATTGGGAGGGCGCTTCTGCGGCCAAAGACTTCTCTAAGTTAAACACTTTGCGCACTTCATTATACCCGCTTTTACGCCTCAAGGCTATGCCCTCTAAGTATTTTGTAGTGTTTGCACGAATTTTAAATACTCCAAACTTAATTATAACAAATCACCTAAATAAAGATGATATAGATTACTTTTTAAAAATTATATCTTGTGCACAATTTTTTAATAAAGGTTAAACACATGAATAGTGTATAAGTGATTAATATTAATTGATATGGAAACTTTTAAAATTTTGACACAAATAAACAACTTTAATATAAAAGGCCGGCTAAGCTATTCAAATAAAACGGCGCATTCAATTTGTATATCAAATGTTCATTAATAAAGTTAATTATATACCTATAATACACATATTCATGGCTGTTGCTTACTCATAATATCGATAAATTATATTTCATATAGAGTGAAAAATTAATATAAGTATTATTATGACAATATATTTTTATTTGGCTTTACTAATTAATAATTAATATTAAATAAATGTAGATTTAATTTTTTTCAATTTACTTTCATATATTGAATTCAACTCTAATTTATTATTGCATCTATAGTTTATAGATAAAATATTTTTATTTAAGCATAAACTCACACGTGCTATATATATTATCCAAATCTATTACTATCTCCATACTAAACGACGTTTCACGCTGATTTATGTCTAAATCGCAAACTTTACGCTTTCATCGATAAACAAAAATATGTTGATTTGAATAAAATTTAATTAATATTAAAATACATTGAAAATATTATTTGATAATTTTCACTAAATATTATACAACAAAAATAAAAATATTTTGAATTTAATATTTAATCTATGAAAAACCAAATTTAAACCTCGATAACTATTAGTGATTTTAGGAGTATTAGATATGTAATTTGGATACTTCTTTTGGCTTCAATTATTGAAATGTACAAAAATATAATATCAAAGTCAATAATTTCAAATATATATTTTTCAATAGTAATTTTTTGGATTAGAAAAATAGTTTTTCAATTTATAATGGAATAATTATCATACAAAAAAAATTAGTATGAGTAGACTAATTCATCACATTAAAAAATCAAAGGCAATATTTTATCAAACTTTTTTATCTGTTGGAAATATGTTTAGTATTTTTTTATATAATTGGAAGAAGATGTTAATAATGAACATATGATAATTAAGATACGCATTTAAAAGCCGTAAACTTATTTACATATATATTATAACAGTATAACCTTAACAATATTTTAATTGTTATAGAATTTTAGGCAAAAATTTGTAACTTATTAACACAAGTATGAGTCCTTTTCTTTTTAAAATTTTAGAAACATATTTTTTACCAATATAAAATATTATAATAGATGCCAATATAGTAATTAGTAAAATGTGAAGTGCTGTAACAAACACAACTCACAATTTTATAAAGAGTGATATATACAAATTAATCAAACGAAACAAAAAATGAAAAAATAGTAAAATTAGACAATCTTTATTGGATGGAGAAAGTAATAAAAATGAATTTTTCATGTTCCTAAACCACATCTATAATCACCTACGTCACACCACCACAAAACCTCCATCGTTACCATCATCAAACAATACAACTCCACCCAACAATCCCCCCTCCCAAATAAAATAAAAAATGAAATTTTATCATTCATTTATTCAAAATTAAGTTGTTCATCAAGCATTAAACACTTCCACATAAAAAAGATGATTGAATTTCACAAATTCTATGTCAGTAGTATCTACATTAGGTCCAAATAATGTAATGCGAATTTTACAAATTCCACATAAAAAAGACATTGAATTTCAATCAATAATTCATGGAAATATCTTAATAAAATTAAGTTATAAAAGCCCAAGCATTGATTTTTGTACTTGAGATGCTTTTGTGACAAATGTCAATGTTCCTACCAAAACAACCATAAAAATTTATAAGTTCTTGCTAAAGTAATGTTCATCTAATGTATGGAATATCCATCTTTAATATATAAAAGATACAAGTTAAGAAAGAGAAATCCACTATATCTCTCTTTATGTTCATCTTTTGTTGTTGCTTTTTGCTATTACCGGGTTTCGATATAAGTTTCATTACAAACGGGGTTTGTTTGGAGTATAAAATAAATTTTATACCGAATTATTTATAACGAGGAAAACGAATTTGAAATATAAAGATAACTTAAAAAGACAAATTACTATATTAATGAATTTATTTATAAATGAGAGTAAAAGTGAATTGAATATTAGTACATGTTACTTCAAGATATAATCCTGAAGAGGTATGGCTGTAATCCCAAGCATGTAACTTGAAGGTTTTCTTAGATTTTAATTATTTAATTACTCTCATTAATCAATAACTATTTTGTAATTAACTCTAATTGGGAGGGATAATTTAGTCATAACAAAAAAAGGAAGAAACAACTATTCCTCCATCCCACAGTATCATTTTTATAATTATAACTTTCAAACTTTCGACTTAAATATATTTCGGTTATTATTGTGATAATACCTCCATCCCACAAAGATTTCAGATACTTTTTTGGTAGTAACTTTCAAACTTTTGACCTTAAATATATTTGCTTCTAGATTGTATGTAATATTTTATAAAAACTATATCAATGGAACGTGTTCAAACCGTAGTTTCATTGACATAGCTTACAAAAGATATACAATACAAACAAAAATATCTACTATCAAAGTTCAAAGAGATTTAACAAAAAATCAAAAGCTTATACCTCATGGGACAGAGAGTATTTGATAAAAAAATATATCAATGCAAAAGTTTGAATTGTATTTTTTAATGCATGTACTTTCAACAAGATTATATTATACAAATAAAATATCTAATGTCAAACTTCAAGAAGTTATAATAAAAAAAATTAAAAATTTAATAATTTTTTTGATTTGGCGAAGTATCATTTATTATTTGGTTATCATGGCTGATTGAAATCATAAGATGCCTCGTGGCATAGTCGAACCCCGACGCTTCAACACAACCGAGCATCACAATGTAGATAAATTGTACAAATCGGGAAATTATAATTATTCTCTTCTCTCATATATCCCTTCAAAGTTCAAATAGTACCCAAAAAAATTAGTCTACAATCGAGAAGCCTCATTGTTGGGACACTTGCAAATAAAAAATCAGATTTTGGAAATTTGAACAAACACGTGGATATCAGGGGTTAAATAATATTTTTCACTCCTAAAAACACTACGAGTATTTGGGTATGTCTATAGGCTATAGCACATCAGAATGATCAGATCGCAGTTGGTGTAGTCCAACAACTTTAAAAGTCTAAATCGGACAGCCCAACAGACGCTCTTCAAGTGGGGTAAGCCCATCCGTAATTCACCGGATATATACTTTATCTGCCAGTAGCCAGACATGGCTTAATAAGATGTACTGCATATTTTTTAATACGGAGCGGCCACGATTAGCCTGAAGATATTCTGATATTATTGCTAATTTCTATTATGAAACGATTTGTCTTAATGACTATTTAACTTAACACAAGGCGAATGACATAGGCAAGGCGCAAATTGTGCCATTGAGCCAAAAAGCCAGATGTTGCCGCCTCTACCCCTACTCGGCCTCCACCCCCACCCCTACCCTATCCCCTCTATCCTCTTCTTACCAGTAGATCGCTCTTCACAAGAGCAAGCTCGAACAAAAGCCAAAGGCTTGTAACCATCAATAAAAATGTAAAAGAGGATTTAAACTCCACCATGGTCGCTAAGTTGCTGTCAGACGCGATGAAAGCTAAAGAGTCAAGTCCACTCCCCTTACCTACCACATCCCCCACCCCCTGAAGAAGCAGCCTCTAGGCGGCGCAAAGACCGTTAACTTCTCTCGCAAATTGGTCCTCAATACTAATCGAATACGTAAAATACAAAAAACGCCTCATTAACAATTCTCATATCCTCCCCACCTAACCCCCATGCGATCTCGCACTAATCTAAACTAACAAACTAATCTTAACGGCCCTCCTTCCAAACAAACTATTGTAGTGCCCAAACACAATAAAAAGAACAACGCAATGAATCAAGCGCCTCGACTTGAACTTGAAATGAGATCACGAGTCGAGTCCTTTAAGGTGGTTTCGAGTTTGTCGATTTTCGGGCTTTGGGGGGCTTTATGCAGTGGGATTCATGCCAGAGCTGGAGGCTTTGTCGATCGAGGATTCGAGGAGTCGGTGTAGAAAGCGTGCATTAGTATCCGTGAAACGTTTCTCGCAGAGACGGGCCACGAGATTCCCACAACTGCTGTCCGAGTATCGAGGTTTAAAGACAAGGGATGCCATCTGGTTCGCATCTCAAAGTGGCTTTCTTGGCTATCGATTGTTTTACAATTTCCAAAAGTGTGGTTACTTCTGCATGCTACTTATTTGGTCCTAATATTCATCCTTGACTGGTGAAACATCCGCAGACGCATTTACAATCAAACGGAACAATGCAAATGGGGCAAATCTTTTTCCTGCTGACGGTAACCGCATGAAAGTTAAACACGGCCATTTATCAAGAACGGAGATTTTTACGATAAAGGAAAATGCAGGGATTGGTGCAGGGCGCGGAAAAGCGAGTGCTGGGCAACACTATACACTTTTAGTGAAATGACAATTTTGCCCTTACCTAAACCCGCCAACTACTACACTTAAAATGTGGGAGGGCAAATAGTCATTTCACACCCTATACTTGAAGCAGCATGGACAAAATACTATTTTATCATGACTAACGTATTTTAAGTGGTAATATAGTCATTTCACTAATGAAAATTAAAGCATGGAAGTCGTGGAAACAGATAGACACTAAAATAAGCATGCGGCCCGGCCCGAGAAAGTTCAAGGCCTGCACACTAAAAATGGGGCCAAGCAGGGCTACATGTATTACTCAAAAACCATAAGCATGGGGCCTTTTCTCATTAAGCCTTATACTTTATGAGTAGAATAATTTGTCAACTTTCCATGAGGTCGAGAAGTTTTATACTCTAATCCAATTTGGAATTCGCCATTTTTAGACGATCGTACGCGGGCGTATACTGCGATTATTTATTAATTTTTTTAAAAAATTTAACTTCTCAATTCAATTGCTTATATTAATATTATTCTGATAATTATTTATTTCAACTTTGAATAAAATAAGATAATTCAATTAGCTTAAATAGATAAAAGAAGTCCAACTTCTTGCCCCAACTCGCTTGGCTGCTACCACTTACAAATTTAACTCTAATATTTTAGTCTTTTCGCTCCTTTCTTCTTTGTTTCTATTATTTTTTTTCTTCCTCATTTCTTATCTTCCTTCTTTGGTTACTCTCTTCTCTTCATTGAATTACTTTTTCTCCCTCCACTCAAGCCAGAAGTTTCTTTCTTTCTCATCTCACCTCCTTCCGACTACGCCTTATCTCTGTTTCAACGCCTGATTATCACGAAACACCTCTCAAGCCTAATTCACTTTGAACGCCACAATGGCCAAATTAGGCGCTTAATCGAACTAATTCAGCATTTAACTAACGCAATCAAATTTGGTAACAATTCGCAAATTACGTGGACTATAAGACCAGACAAGTTGAATGCATTTTATCAAGCCAAGCCGATCGGGCCATATTTTTCCTCGCAATTAAACAATATTTTCTTTTTCGTCGGATTCAATATGGTGAATAGTATCGAACAAGTATCGTTTTACCCTATAGAATTACAACATGTCAGAGCTTCCATGATCTCACACTGCTCCGCCTCATACGCTCTCTAATGCCATGTGTATAAACACATCGCTAAGAGACGTTTGGCTGATCAATCTCGACAAGCAGTTAAGTGTGGCCGATCTCTTCAAAAAATCCTTCGGGTTTCAAGTGACTGCATCATGCGGGACTAATGTGGCTATAAAACTTTATTCCTATCTTAGTTTTACCCCTGGGCATACCAACCGGCAAGTAAATAAGCGCTAGCAGCAAATACCAAGACCCTAGCCTCTTCATGCTGTGTGTGGTTCGAAAGCTACGCAAGCTGGGTGCACTTTATCAAGTGGGATTAGCCAAGACCTCGGCCCCCTCGATGAAGTCACAGGCACATCCCGCGATTCACCTCCACCGAAATCCTGCGCATACATCTCTTTAGGCCGCTGGTGCTCTGTTTCACACTTTGATAATCAGTCTCGCACTAGCTTCCTACCCCTTATAACGCAAAAAGGTCTAAGTGACGTAGCCGAAAGTAACGCCATTGACTCATTAATTGTATTTTACATATACACATCTTAAAAATTTATAATTTATAGAGTTATTAGTTTATCGAGTATTATATTTAGTAACGTGTAGAAAGGTTTTATTATTTATAATGTATGCGTATCAATACAATGAAACCCCTTTGGGAAAATCCTTCTAGGTACAAAGAAGATTTATCAAATTTATCGGTGTCCGACTAAACGGATTGGCCGAATGGCTTGAAGATGTCAATTTTTCCTGATCGTAGGATTTTCACTGCCTTAATTTGCTCTTTCTATGCCACTTTTGGTAAAGATTGTGCTTACGTAGTAAGTATCAACTTCATCACAAGTATGGATCCATGGTTCAAGGTAGAGTATCAGATGCCACTTGATCGATCACATTAACCAAAGACGCTGTTTCCAATTCTCCTATCGCTGAGCGCAGTGGATACCTTCAAGGCTCGTTGTCCATTTTTATTGAACCCCTGTATCAAGATACGAGACTGTTATAGTTCATCAGTTGGGATACCCAATAGCTTTAGCATTTGGAGTGGCAGGATGTTCACGGCTGATCCTCCATCTACCAACATTCTGCTGATCCTTCTTTACATACGTGAATTGCATTACATAAAGTCATTGTGATCAAGATCTACCAGGATGTGCCCCTTCGTCTGTGAAGCGTGACAAATGGCGTTTCGATCGCCGCGGTCGCTTTCTAGCACCTCGTCTTTTTCGCTACGGCCGGGCCATCTTCTATCTTAGTGTATACGATACATTCAAGGGACGGAGCTCACTGAGTAATCCGCCTGGCCTTACCAGTAGGTTCTTAGCCTCCAAGAAATCATCCGTATTTCGAATCTCCCAGAGGGCCTGGATAACGTTGTAGCCAAGCTAAGCTGGTCGAGACTTTGTCTTCTTCCCAAGCAGTGACGCCTGCTTCATCAACTTTTGAATATGAAACACTTCTATAGATGATCCAAAGATCATGGGTACTTGTAGTAATCCTTTTATGTGCTTAGATTTGCTTCCTTAAGGCGCTTCGGTTCAGGAAACTCTATAAGCTTGGCCTTTAGAAGTTCTTCAAACATCCCTGGAATGTCAAACAAAGAAGTCTCGCATTCCTCGCTCGCATTTCTTTTTAATGAGCGGCGTTTTTTCACCTGTGTCGAGACCCTCCCTTTGCCTTTTGATTTTGAAGCAAACTTGATTGACTTTAGTTACCGTGACGATTCCTTCTTCTCAACCCTAGGGCTTCTTGATCTTTAACTCAGAGGCCCGCCCGCGGATGCCAAGTATCGACAAATATCCTTTCTCTCATTTGTTTGTACGCACATGTTAATTCCGGTTATCATGAACTTTAGTCGATAGTTGCTCGGCGAGATTCCCCGGTATATACCTTTGCGTAATATATTGCACATAATATATTAGCAGTCCCACAGATTAACGCATTACGCCGAGCAATGATGCTCTTTGACAACTTATCATCTTTGTGATTGAGGCGCAGATTTCCATTTGTTTATGAAGTCCAAGCATAGCCTATCTCGTGACCGCTTAGCCGTTTCAACTCTATCATGTTAACTGCTCGTCGGGCGCCAAGAAATGAAGCTAAGCACTCCGCATTCGGGCCAGGCTAATTCTCATTAATAAGGTCGGTTTTAGTTTCATTGCATTCACTCAAATGCATTTTCTTTCTTTGAGCGATCGAATTTAACTATTCGGAATTACGTGATCCCCATTTGTTCCAACATTATTTCATGTCTCAACAAAGCGGTTTGCTATATGTTTGCTTGGGGTTTCCAACTCCATCAAATTGCCGGAATTTTGAGCCGATAACCATGCAGCCTCGCAAATGATCTATGTGGGAGACGTAGTGGCTTAACATAGGAGTAATAGGCGTAACCTTGTCCTAAATTATCTCGATTGCCCCGCATTTAACTCCTAAGCGAAGGCCGGGATTGTTTCGCCAACTAAGACAACCGTCGGGGCCTCTTTGCCGGGCTATCTCGAGGCACGCCGAGGCCTGGGCCGCGAGATGTTGTGCTTGCCTCCGTGTAGCTGGGAGGGGAGTAGGCGCCCGAGGCCTCAGCCCTTTGCCAGCTTCAAATATTGTTCGACGCCATGATCGACTATCTTCCCAACTATATGGGATAATGAGTCGTCCTGCCGTTGTACTTATTTAGCCAAGTCCCTTTATCACCATGGTAGGGCTGCCAAGCATGTTCCTCCAGGGTCAGCCGCCTGCTATTGCTGTGAATACGTGAGCTAACGGAATCAACGCAGATTCCCTTTCCACGGTGGAGCCTGGATGTGGAAAACGCCATAACCTGATGAAGGATAAATCCCCCTTCCGTCAGTGTTTCTGCGCCCCTGTATTCAAGTTCCGTGTTACACGAGAACATATCCTAGGCAATTTCAAAGGTCAATGCTGCCTCAGAAGCGACTGCGGTCGCTTCTAAGGCTACCCAGCATGTTAGAACCTCAGAAAACTTAGCAAACGATTTACGCTTGGAAACATCTCTCCGAGTCGAATAACGGCAGTAGAAATTAGTTCACCAAAGCGCTCCAACATTCAGAACGCATAGAAATTTTTATTATTTATAATGTATGTGCACCAATACAATTCCCCTTCGAGAAATCCTTCTGTGTACAAAGAATATTTATCAAACGATTCTGGCCTGGATTTGTGTTTCATTTTGGTTTTAGATTCTGGATAGTAGTCCGACCCGCGCTGATCCTGGGGATCGATAGAGACTTAGTCTTGACTCGTCTCGACTCGATATATTCCGAGTCATTGGGATGTTCAGCAGCTTATTCTGTGTGGTCAGACGGACTGGATCTTGGATTTTAGACTCGAGTCGTGTGGGAAATGAGACTCCGATTTGACTATGTGTCTAGTTTGGGTGCCTTGAAGAAATTGATCCCCGTGATACTAGACTAAGTTCAAAAGCTTAGCAAATTACTCCCCGATTTCGACGCTTATCATGTGTGATATACTGTCAGCATAAGTTTTAGCAACCATCTGCATTAATAAGTAGATAGTGCCACGCAGCCTTATATCCCGGGCCTCGATTTCATTATAAAAAGGGCCTTTGCATCTTTAATCCTATAATGATTGACGCATGTAGATCCCACCTCGATCGCATTCTCATATGATTTTAGATGTTGTTCCCCGAATTACTATTTGTGAGGAATTCTAACCCAACTCTTAATTATAGGGGCTCATTTTAAATGCATGGAGTCAAGATTTTTGTGTTCTTCTCCCTCGTTTTAACTTTAGGCGCTATTTAGGTTTCTTAGATGGAAAATTTAAGTATTTTTGGTGGTTTTGCGGGTGGTTCTGGTGGTTTTCACTTGAAAAGGAAGAACTTTGTGTTTCGCTCAGAGAAATACCTAAGCAAGATTTTTACGCTATATTCCCTGTGAGGATTTCATGGTATTTTTTTTGTCAAAGTGAGTAACATTTTCTAGTATAAATATGGCTATATAAAGCTGCCGACGCTTTATCCACGATCACTGATTACGATCTTAATCGCTTATTTTTAGGTTAGATTCGACTGCCGATTTTTGGAAATCTCCTTCTCCAAGTAAGAATGGGGCACCTTATTTCCTTATGAAGTAATAGAAAGTGTTCTAAGGCTTTTTCTGCGTCAAATACATTTTCATATTTAATCCCTAGTTATTTCCTTAATATATTAAATTCAAATTCCATAACTTCCTAAAACCCTATTTCGACTTTTTGGGGCAGTGGTTAACACATAAGACCCTTATTTTAACTTCAATTTAATTTTATGTATTTGCTGAGAATCCCTTTTACATGTGTTCGATTTTAATCAGATCGCAATCGAAGCCCTAATCGCCACTGCACTGTGATAACCAATTTCTATTTAATTAATTTAACTAATTCAAAATGAATTTAATTTAATTAAAATAATTAATAAATTTCCCACTGCCTACATGTCTCAAGATTGAGAAATATTTCTTCAATAAATTCCTAACAAATAAAAAGCCACAATTAAGTAACATAGCATATAAATCCAACAAAAAAAGAAAACCAAAATTTGATCTTGTTTAAATTTAGTTATTTTCTCATGATTGTCATTGACATTTTATTCTTTAATAAGTGACGGGGTCCTATCATGCAAACAATCAAGAATTTTATATAAGGACGAAGTTATTAATATTATATAAATGAAGAAAAATATACAAATTTAGGAGGTACGAACAACTTAATTTTGATTAACTGAATGGTAAAAGTCTATTTTTTTAATAGTAAAAATTGAATTTTTAAAATTTTAGTAGGACGACTGCTCCATACGCTTTCTAATTCCTCCACTAGGTGCATGGGTGACTAGGTGAGTTTAGAGTTTATCGATTCTTTAAAATTTTGGATTTACCAAATCATTTTATGTGATATTGCTTGACCTTGGAAATTGTAAAATTGGTGGACTTTTTGCAATTTGAATGGATTTTTTTGTATCATTCTTGTTGTTGAGTGATGGTGGTGGAGATGGGAAGGAGGAGGGATATGTGGCGGTGTTGGGATGTTGGTTGTGTTTATGTTCCTTCTTTTTCTAATTTTACCCAAAAGTTTATAAAATTATCAAATTGTCCCATAAGTGGTGGTTCATAATAATTTTTGGACAAAAGACCCTATCACCCATTAAGTTTCATTCCACCTAATTTGTAACACTCAAGTTGATTCAATCCATCGATTTTTAATTTAATGAGTAAAATGGTATGAAACAAGAAGCTTGTTGGAATGAGTCAACTAATTAAAACGCTAGTTACAGAGTTTGTGGATGTACGCGAAGTTATAATCCAATAAATGATTGGCCTTTTTCCCATCAAATAGGGATCAATTGCACCAATATGAACACCGACACAGGGATAAAACCAGTGGCATAGGTATTAAGGGGTCAAGCTAGGTCTTGGCCCTACCCGATCTTTAGAAAAATGTATTTTATCCCTTCAAATTTAAGAAAATATTGTAACTCTTTACTTATTTGGCCCACTCTGATTTATCGCAAATTTTATACAACTCTTTAAATTCCATACAATACAATGTTCGTGTTTATTCGGCCAATCCTAAAATTGAGTTCTAGCTTTGCCACTGTATAAAACGTGCACCAATGGTACGATAAGGGATTAAAGTATCATTGCCTTCAATATATTCGATCAAATTGACAATTAATTCTGATTTAAGTAAACTATTTTATTAGTTTCTGAATCCGAGAAAATATCAGAAAGCTAACATGGCTGCAACAATTCAAGAGTTTTATGTTCTATTAATCCATATGCTCTTAACAGCTAATTGGCCAGCGTTTAATTGTTTTATTATTTGGACAATACCATTTTTAAACTTAAGTATGTCTCTTCTTCTGATCTGGTTCGATTAAACAAAGGAATTTAAAATCATTGTAATTGGCATCCCACAACCTTGGAGCACACAGCTATGATTATCAAAAGATAAGATCTTTCAAACGCATAACAACAAAACAAAAAGATAAAGATTAATCTGATTTTTATTACTAATTGACATTTTTATATTTTGATATCGCTTTATCTGGTATAAATCATTGATAGTTATATTAGGCCAAATTACAAACAAATAATATTATTATAAATATTTTTAAACACCAATCAAATGATTTTAATTTTATTATTATAATAACGATAATAAATGGTACATTATGGTCAAAGTTTTATAGTGATATTACCTAGCTAATGTCAGTTAAATGAACTGAAAGGAATACTTCAAAGTCAATGTTTAAGGATAACTACGATTCAATTGGTTTCTTTATGTTATACAAGTAGAGTTTAATAACATTGGGGGAAGTGGTCTCACCACCAAGCATTTGTGGAATTCAAATTGAGATTAACTAAATTGAAATTAAACAGGCTTAACTACTAATAAAAAACAAGGTGAAAGTACCATATATATTATCCTATCTCATAAAAAATTACAATGTTCACTAGTAGATACATGCAATGATCAGAATGATCCGTTCTAGTTGACAAGCAATAAGCAAGTTTATGTTTGTTTCATGGAATCTTTTAACCATACAATGATCAGAATGATCCGTTCTAGTTGACAAGCAATAAGCAAGTTTATGTTTGTTTCATGGAATCTTTTAACCATACAATGAAACAATTAATACATTTTTTTACTCTGGATCTTTGTATTGAAGAGTTCCTTATTCACTTGCTCTTGTAAAGTGTATTCTAGCCTGCACGGGCCTGTCATAATTGTAAATGCATCAACAGATTGGAGTTAGCAATTCAGGTTTGAATTTTGACTCTGAGAATTGAAATTTAATGGAATATTTGAGAGCGTCGGAGATTAGACTCGATCATCTTTAGGTCAAACAATTGTTGCAAAGTAGGATTACAATCACACTATACAGGACAACCTATATAATCGCCAGATGGATAGGTGTTCAAGAGATAATTGCTGAAATGGCCCCCGATAATGGTACCAAGTTGCACTTTGGTCTCCAATAGTGTCACCGTAGCAATTTGGTCCCCGTAAGTGGCACAAAAGTTGCACATTGGTCCCCAAACTAACGTTTTCGTTAAATCTTACCGCTTAAAGTTGCACTTTGGTCCCCACAAATGGCACAAAAGTTATACTTTCGTCCTCAAACTAACGTCTCATGATGTTAAGATTTAATAGAAACCTTAGTTTTGTTGAAGTTGAAGACCATTGAGAAGAGCCGGCATCGAGACCAGGGCGTCTCGATGACCAAAAACAGGCCGCTCTGTATAGAGCTGTTCGAGAGCTCATCGAGAGGGTATCGAGGGGCTCATCGAGACCAGGAGGTCTCGATGGACGACGAGGCTGAATCAATGTAAGGCGATTTTGACTCTAATTTGAGTCTAGCTAGGTTATATCTCTTTGCCTATAAATATAGGATGATTTCATGAGTTTTATTTATCACACAAATACATAGAATAGAGAATATTCATCCTAGAATAATATTAGGTCTTTAATATTATTGAAGAACATAGTTTTTTGTTCTTGAAGAACTTAGAGAGTTTATCTTTGTTCTTGATAGGCTTTGTGGTTGAGATTTTCGGTGATAAGAAAATACTCAACATAGATTATAGCTAGTGGTAGGGCTTGTAACGATCTTCTGGTTTATTAGTGGATTCTGCAGCAGCAACAGGACGTACCTTTCACATTGAGGGGGAACCTGTATAAAATTCTTGTGTCTGTTTATTTCCGCATTTAAATTTCTGTCGTTCTTATTGATTGCTTGAAACTCCGGAAGGGATTTAGGGGTCTTAAATCCTAATAAGTTTGGGGACCAAAGTCCACCTTTTGTGCCATCTATGGGGACTAAACTGTTACGGTGACACTATTGAGAACCAAAGTGTAACTTGATACCATTATTGGAGTCCATTTCGAAAATTTTATCACATATTCAAATTAAACAAACGGAACCTAAAAATTTACACTATGAAAACATACAAATCCCAAAATAGTTAAAACTGTTTAAAACTGGAGTAATAGAAAGCTCAGTGTGATAATGTATATGAATATCAAATAAACAAATGTCCCATAATTGTCCTTCACGCACATAGGCTATTATTAAAAATCTAACTCCATTTAGATTGGTTGACATATTTGGCATTTTAAGTGTGTCACATCTCTTGTTTTCTTATCTTAGTAGTATATACTAGTTGTTCAATTTCAAATGGCAACTGAACGTTGATTTGTTTCAAAAATTTAAATGAAAGATAAATACTCCGTAAATCCTTTTCTTATGGAGGAAACATTCAATTTGGTTTTTTAATAGTCGGCTATAACAAATAAACTTCTTCATGGTGAGTATAAAATTAAAGGATTTTGGGGTTTTCTTGAATGATTACACGAGTTGTCGGTATAGATTTCATTATTTCAAGTACTTCGGTTTTTGCTTATTAGCAAGCGTTATATGTAAGTAAAATCGCTATGCAAGTGGTGAGCTTAAATAGCGCTTTTAAAAAAACTCTATCGATCTAAACCATCATAACAATAGCTTAAATAGCATTTAAAGCATCAACATAATAAGTAAGCCCAAATTTGAGTGTTATCCAAACTTACACTTGTAGTAGTGTGAGGTGAGTTAATTATTGGTGAAATGGTCCCAGATAGTGGGACAAAGTTGCGAATTGGTCTTAAAAAGTTCAAAAGTTGGAATATTTAATCTCCGATAGTGACTTTAAGGTTGCGTTTTGATCCCTCATTTTGTTATTAGTTTTTAAAAATAAAGTCAATAGATACTAACACGCAATCTTAGAGCCACTATCACATACTAAATTTCAATTTTGAAACCATTTAAGCAATTAACTTGCTGGTATCGTCCACGATATGGTAAATTTACCATCACTACTTTTATTTGTGTTAAAAAGACCATCATGGAATCTCTCCTATCAAAAGCTTATACTATTATTTTAGAGGGTAATTTTTGCTATGAATCATGATTAATAAGGGAATGCGACAATTTAAACCCATACCATTGAAATTCTCGAATAAATAAATAAACCAGGAATCATCAGTGTATGTATTAGAAAGATTGTTATTACTTTGAATAATTGAGATGAAGACAAATTTGATTCCTAAATAATTAGAGTTTGAATGTCATTTTAACTTTGAAGCCGCCCTATTATTTATTATTAGTGGCATAAAACTATCAAACAAGACATGTGAACTACAATACATATATACATGTAATCATACATAAACATGAGCTATGTGACTATATATGTCCGTACTATTTAAGGAATATACCTAACGAATACCATACATAGAGCTTTTGACCATCAAATACCATTATATATTCTTCTAACATTATTTCATCATCACTTCAAAAGACTTCTTTAATTTTCTTGAAAAAAAAAATGAACAACTTATTAGGTAGTGGTACTAGTGGAGCCTCAACAAGTGAAGAATTATCAAGTGGAGCTCTAAGAGAACAAGAACGTTTATTACCAATAGCCAACGTTGGAAGAATCATGAAGCAAAACTTACCTCAAAATGCTAAAATCTCGAAAGATGCTAAGGAAACCATGCAAGAATGTGTGTCCGAATTTATTGGGTTTGTGACAAGTGAAGCCTCCCAAAAGTGCAAGAAAGAGAGGCGAAAGACGGTCAACGGGGAAGACATCTGCTGGGCATTAGGCGCGCTAGGGTTTGATAATTATTCTGTTTCTATGAAGAGGTATTTGGATAAATATAGAGAGATTGAAGGAGAAAAGGTTAGCAATACTAATTATATTGGTGAAGGAGCTGGGGGAGATGAAAATCCCTCTTCATAAATTAAAATGAAAGTGATAAAAATCGAATCATGTTAGACTAAAAGAAGAAGGGGATGTGCTTGTGGGGGGTTGGATCCATCATCTATGCAAGAAGAACATAGTAGATAAAATTGTTCTTCGTTCTTTACTAATTTTTTGTTGTTTTTTCTTTTTTAGATAGAGATGGTAGTTTTTGCTTTTTTAGCATATCGTGTTATTAATACTTCGTTTAATTTCAAGATCTTGGCTAGGATTATATAGTTAACGATTTTGTTTTTTCTACAATTTCATATGCGTGAATTGTTTTTAATTGATATTTTAATGAATTCCAAGCATGTAATGATTTTTTTTAATAGATGAAACATAGGATAATGTTAATACAATCACTCATATTAGTCCGAATGGCTTGTGTAGAGTAGAAGTTATGGTTATGGCTAATAGGTAGATTCTATTAATCTTCTTAAATAACTTGTTTTGCAATTTTTTAATTGTTATAGATTTTTTTAGCTATTTTTAAATTCTTATAGGTCAATTTTTGAAATAATTGTCGAAACGATCCTCGATATGGCACTAAAAAGCCAGACTTACTTTAATAAATAGCCACCGTATCAGCTTTTTACCTCTTAAGAACATTAAAGTTACAGCTGCATTCCAAACTAACATTTCAAGCATTATTACCACTGAATTGCGCTGGTCTCTCGTAGTTTTAGACAAAAGTTGCACTTTTGGCCCCTAAACTAACGCCACATTTTTAGTCTCCTGATGTTTAGATTTAACATAAATCCTAATGTGATCAAAGCCATAACTGACGCCATTATCTAATTCATTTTCGCCATATTTTCTCCCCAATTTTCAAAAATATATATTATACCGTAATTTTATATTATTGCATTATAATGTTTTTTAAGATTTCATGTATCAGCTAATACAATATAATTAACACACATTTCAATGCTGAATACTTATATATATTTCAATGTGAATATTTATATCTTAAATAATAAATTCTATTAATATTCTATTACCGTAAGCGGACCGCGCTGTCGTAAAGATTGACAACACTGACAGGTAAGAAATAACATAAGTTTTCACCAATTGCTCGCTGTCAAGAAATCATGAGACTAACTTTGTTTGATTAGCTCGGAACAATGAAAAATACAGTGATATAATTAACAGGATATGAGTCTGTATTTTACAACTATTCAATATATTAGTAGTATGTAGTAGTAATAATGTTGAATGGTCTTGCAATTAACAACTACGGAATAGTCAATAGATGAGATGAATCCTCACCAAAATATGTTGTTAGTAACGTTTTTAAGGCGTTTTTCATTATCATCAATATATATGTTCATAAAATTAATGCCTATATATCTTGCAAGTAACAACTAGTCAATATAATCAACAGACTTCGTCCCTGTAATTGGTAAAAACCATTAGCACTTTAATCCTTAAATTAATGTCTATGTTCAACTTTATTTTGACCCTCTAACCTCATAGGATGATACCTCACGCGTGTTGTAATGCGGTGAAGCCTAAACACGCCAAGAACCCGAATTATTCTCAAGATTATACTTAAGAAAATACTTGGAGAACAAGAAATGAAAGTTCTAGAGTCTTCTTTCAAGGGTGTAATTAATTATCTTTAGGCGCTTAATTGATGTGGCTTATAGGTTTAGTTTGTGAAACCTATAAACATCATTTTTGTGTAAACTGTTTTATTCTTATTCTTAAAATTACGAGTTTATTATATTTTACAGATTGTAAAAAGAGTCACGAGATATACGAGACTTGCCCTGAGCTAGATGAAACATCCAAATTGAGTTGTCTGCTGAGCAGTGTTCTGAGTCCTGCTAATAATCTTCTACGATATTATTAAAGGATCCAAGAACAAATGAATGTACCTTCACTTAGTGGGGGAACCGCGATAAAATCCCAAATATTCCGATTTTAATTCTCAGACATTTCTCTCGTCATTACATCCGAATTAGTGTCAGATCATCCCTGGGTTTGGCCCGTCAAGGTCGTGAGATCCTGACTTAATTGAGCTTATCACAAGCATTTCTAGATCGTCAATACCCAGATAATTCTAACAACGCAATGCTCTATGTAATTGAATTCAATGTGATGAATTCTGCCCAATTATAATGCGGGAGTTCAAGTTTATTGGAAACTTGAGTGCCAATTGATAAGCTACTATTGAGTATGAGAAACTGAAGAAACAACTGAGAGGTAGACCACTGGAAATGATTGAGAAATTGTTGTGCACAAAAGCATATAGATTGAATAACAACTTGAGGGATTCTAATTTGTTCTTCAGCTTCATGTAACAAATTTTGAATATATGCATATTCATTACTATGGATTGTATTTCATGACAAGTTTTATTAAGACCTGAGAATATTAAAAAGATTGGAGTCCAAAGTTCCTAGCTTAAATGCATTACTCAAAAGAAATCAAGTATGAAGCATCATCTGCGATTATATGTTAGTGAAAGTTACGGATTAACTCAGAAGGTGAGGCCAATGAGTTCTGAGTTATGTTGAAGTATATTTTGTGTGGTAATCTGTGATTGATTATTTATGATCTAGATTTTTCTTCTGCAGCCTTTTTCACATAATCCAGAGAAGCAGGATGCAATGAAAGTAAATTATTCAAATAATCCAGAAAAGCAAGATGCAATGAAAGTAAATTATTAATTTTTATATTATTTTATTTTTATATTCATCAGGGTACATTTACTCATTTGATGTTTTTGTTATCATCTTTGTTTTATAAGAGAAATAATTATTCTAATATAAAGAAGAATTTTATTATTTATTAATAGGGGTACAAATAAAATTTACTGGTGAAAATTCCTCAACAGACAAGCTTTATCAAATCATGAGTGATCGATCACAAACTATGGATCCCTAATCGCTTTGTTGACGAGCTAGAGACATATTCTAATTCACTGACCAGACTGTCCGACTTGGATATGTTGCTTCGCTTCGACTTGACTCGGGTCTCTCAGAAAAGTAGCTCTGTACGAAATTGAATTTGGAGCTTGATTTGCTTTGACTTATCTTGGATTTGGGTTGATAGGAGCTCTACGACGCAGCCTGATACGTGTCATAATCTCACGGACCGAGACTTGGCCTCCCGCACTCTGCTATCCGAGCAGCAGCCTTAGCATCATATTCCTCGTGTGTTGCTATGACTCGATTCGAGTCTCGACTCCGACCGGTCTAAGTCGACTGACGGACTTACTCGCATGATCTACACAGGATTCACCTCAGGGCGGGACTTGGTAGTTTATGCCACTGGCTCATGACCCACTCCGAGCTCGTGAGTCACTGGCAGATAGTGTTGTTTCGTTGAAGCAATATACGCTTCGTCATTGCACTACAAATACTTAACAACTTCTTCACAGAAAATAGCCTTAACAAATTTTGTCGACAGAAAGAATGTATTTTAAATTTCACTGTAGAAAGGGCCTTAACAACTTATTATCAGAAGGGATTTGTGGACTCGATGCAGTTTCAAGCCGTGTCGCTTCAAGCTTCTCAGATAACATCGGCCTTAGCAATTATTGTTATAGTGATGATTAGTAATGAAAGTGTGAATTGTCCCAACCTTGTCGACGACACCCGATCACTGCATACGGGCCTTAAGAAAGACGCTTTCCTCCCCGAATCCTACCATGTGGACCGAATATTCAAATATTCCTATATCCTAACTTCACGAATCAAACCTAGTATTTTTCCGTGTTCATGTAAGATTTATCAATAATCAGAGCTATTTAGGTTATTCCCGAATATTCAAGCGCTCTTGAGAAATCTATGTCGATTCTCATCGATTTGTTTAAACTTGAGGAATTACTGCTTGTGCAAGCATCCTAATTTCAGCTCTATTTTGGCCGCCTGGATGTATTTTCCACCCACCAAAGCAGTTTGCCAGCGGTTTAAAAGATTTAACTTAATTTGAAGTCAGCCCTATATTTTCATATGTTTTCTTATATTCTCTTAATGATTTCGATGATTTTATGGATCATATTTCCTTCCTAATTTTGGAAATATAGTGGGTATTATGTGCTTCCTTTAAATACCGCTCGACGGCCGGCTTAATTTCAAGTGTAGACGATCTAACCGCTGAATTACTACAAAGATCTCAACCCGCTCTGACATTTATAAAATTAATTTCAAAGAAATCAAAATAGGCGCCTATTTCAGCAAAGTGAGATTCCGTATTTTATAATAACGCATTTTTATATTCCATCCCACTTTTGGAGCCTCTATTTGAACCCTATAACTTTTGAGCGCTATTTTGAACCCCCGGAACTTCCGTAATTTCAATTTCGTGCCCTATGGTCGATTTTAATGTGATAAAATTAAGAATTTTTAGCCTCGAATCCTAAATTTAATGTACATTTAATTCGGGGCTATTTTCTTAAAACCCTTGTTCGCATTTAGGGTTTTACATTAAATTTAATGACATTTCTCTAGTGGCTCAATTTAATTAATTTGATTAAGCTCTGCCTTAATTATTTTTTAAATAAATTTTCAATGCTTCATATTGCCTCTAATCGGGTACATACGTAGTAGGTGTCGGGTTCGACTCTAGATAATGTCCATTTTTCCAAATAATGTAAGATATGCCGTATTTAAAGAGTTTTTCTTCCAAAGACGCTACGCCCCCTTTTACTTAATTAACATCCAGCTTCCTTGTTTAACTTATTGACGAGCCGTTGGCTTCGGATCTTTCTTTTTGACGGATACTTAGTATCCATGCCGGTTCGTTAACACTTCTCCCTCTCTCTGCGAGGTCTAGAGTTTGCGGATTAACCATGTTTCGGATTTGCCGCAGCTTGCATTTAATACTAACTGCGGGTCCTTGGTCATCATCCATGCCACGCCTGGAGACTTGTAAGGATGATTACCCGACATGGTGGACTTTATTATAATACCTTTGATCACAACTCTCGTTAACTCGACTTATGTGAAGGTCAATTTATTTCGTAATTTATTGTGACATATTTTGTATTATCATGATCTTTAATTAAGCCTTCTTGTCCGAACTTGGACTTAATCAAGACTTAATTATGCTGGATTTAATGCCAATCATGTTGTATCCCATTTAATTCTCAATTTATTAGAGAATTAAATTGGGTTTAATGTTACATGATGTAATATATGTTAAGCCTCCAAGTAATTTTCCATTTGTTGTAATTAAATAATTTCATGAATATAATACGATTTATTACACGTTTAGATTCATTTAATTCCCTCCATTTAGTAATTAAATAATTTTGCTTAATGTTAACACGACTTATTTACGTTAATCTATTGAATTCTTCATTTATTAGAGAATTAAATAATTTTGGGTTTAATGTTAACATGATTTATTACATGTTAAGACCCATTTAATTCTCCATTTATTAGAAAATTAAATAATTTTGGGTTTAATGTTAACATGATTTATTACATGTTAAGACCCATTTAATTCCTGATCCGTAGAGGATGTAATAGAAATTAAATTCTCTAGAGATTTAGTACTCTAGATCTATTGCATATGTATTGATCCGAACCCCTATGGACTTAACGGAATCAATATTTATATTTTAACATGAATTTATTACATGTTGAATAGTTAAGATGATTAAACTTAGTCCTGTGGATTTTCATAATTAATCTTAATGATTTTTTTTAGGATTTAATCCCATTTTTTCTGAATTTTCGATCAATTTTGGGGCCCATTTTATTTAACCCAAGAAATATTCTGAATGTATTTTTCATGAAAAGAATTTAATCATCCCTATCCATAAACATGAACCATGGCCTAAATAGCAGAGGCGGTTCGCTTTAATTTTTGATTTAGACCATTAAGGTCTACTTGCCCATCAAGGAACAAGTAGCGACTTGCGCCAGGTGGATCTATTAAAGCCACAATGTGATGAAGGCAAAGATTTCATCTTTTTGAACAGATACTAAAATTCCGTGATAGCCAAGTAATACATTTGATTCCTTATGCACTTAATTCCTATGCTTTTTGATGGATTCCAATATATTCTTTGATGATTATTTGGTAGTCCTTTTGACTTAGAATATATGTTTTAGGCATAAATCAAAACTTTATAAAGCTTTAATAAGGCCATTAAGAAATGCTCTATACTACGATTTAATAAGCATTTTCCTGCATTATTTTTTAAGGTTTGCAAGATTACCCCCTCGAATTTTAATCCTGCAAGAGCTCTATATTTTTTTTTAATGGCCTATACACACCTCGACTTTCATACACCTAATTTTCTTTATGCGAAACGACTATATTACCCTTAAAAATACACATCGAACAAAGAAAAACGACTACTTTGTCTCTCAACACTAAAAGGTTGAGTATGAAATCTACCTATTTTGCCCTCCTATTTGCAAGTGTAAATCTGATGAAGTTTCACGGCGGCAAAATCAAGTTATTTCACTAAAATATCCAAAACCCCCTTTCTTCCTTAATACCCACCCCATCCCCTACTCCCACCCTACTGCCTCCATCTCAGAAAGCAGAAGCGTTGATGAAGATTCAGAGACATGAAGAGGCATACACTACAATTTTAACTGCACCAACTTCAAATAGTGATCTTTGTACCAAACTTTTGGGATCACCTAGAAGCTCTTATTTCCTCATAATCAAATCCCAGGTTTACTTGGGGGCTGGCAGGTATACTATTAAGTACATATATTCATTATTAATAGCTCTTGTAAGTGTTTTTCATCGAGAATACCTACAATGGTGAAGCAACTATGGTCTTTAAGTAAATTATATATGTACTATACAGGTTTGAGGATGCTGTGGCTACAGCCGAGAGAGCAGCAAAACTATATCCTAGTGATGAAATACTAAGAATAGAGAAGAGAATTCTAGCAGTAACAGCAGCCAGGTCCAATGGAAACAGGCTGTATGAGGCATCCAAGTTTGTAGAAGCTTCTATTAACTATACAGAAGGACTAGATCTAGATCCTTACAATGCAATTTTGCTATGCAATAGATCAGCTTGTAGATCTAAGTTAGGCCAATATGAGAAAGCTGTGGAAGATTGCAATATGGCTCTTAATGTCTTTCCTTCATACAAGAAAGCCAGAATGCGGAGAGCAGACTGCAATGCTAAGGTAAATGGAGCAATTTCGCTAGACAGACTTAGATTATGAGTCGTTTGTTGGGTATAAATCTTAATTCTTATGTTATTACGTAGATGGAAAGATGGGAAGCTGCAATTCAAGATTATGAGGCCCTGGTGCAAGAATGATTTGATGGTGGTGGCTTGGTGGGGGCTGTGGAAATAGGGAAGTATGGTAGGGATAGGGGTGGGCGAGGCACGTAGGGGATGGGGTAGGGTGGGGGCAGTGAGGTAGGGGTGTGGGGTGGGGGTGGAGGTAGGGGGCGGGGGCAACACTATACACTTTTAGTTTAAAACGACAATTTTGCCATTAACGAAACTTCCTCAATTATTAGACAAAATAAGCCATTTTATCAAAGTGACTAACGCAGTATTTTGGGCATTATACTATTTCACTACCTAAAATTAGCCAGATGGAATAAAAAACAGATAGACACTAAAAAGACAGTACCGCCCTGGGATTAAGCCTGCAGCCTAGACACTAAAATAAGATAAAGTACTACATGTATTATTCAAAACCATAAGATAAGCGCCTTCACCACCAAGTTCTTTAATAATTATACATGTAACATAGTAGTTCTTATGAACAATCATCATCAAGATTGGATTTTACTTGCGATTACCATGCTTTTATATTTGCACATGTTTATTATTTATGCTTATTTAGATACCTTTGAATATTTTCTTTGAAGTTTCATCATGCTTCGAATAGTATAACTATTTTTTCAATTCATGATTGCTCGTCAAGAATTTCAAATTAAAAACCGCTTGTAACTTCTTCAAGTATGCTCTGCTGGCCGTCTTATATAATTAGAAAGTTTAATGAAAAGACGGTTCTTTTATTCATCGAGGGCTTCCTAACTCTGGCTTCATACCAATTTTATGTAGGTTCAAGATGGTTCCTTTAATTCCCGCTTTACTATTTTTTACACCAACTTCGGTAGGCGGTTTTCCTCATTGAACTCCAATTAGGGATGAAAAAGAGTCGCCACGCTGCTCAACCAAAAAGTCTAGTTTCCCGCCTCATGAAATTTCGCATTTTTCTCTGATCGTTAGGTAGGTCGCTCGACCTTCTAAACGGCGCCAAGGCCGGACATTTTCGCCTTTTTACCTTCTCTTTTCGCTTTGAATTTTGCATTCATGTAGATTAAGGTTGGCCTGCATGTGTGATGGACCTTTAGTAACTTTATTTGATGTATTCCTTTCCCTCTTCTTCCCGACGCTTTTATTACGATCGAGTCTTTATGAGGAAAAGTTCGATTTGTTTTATTTGCTTTGCGGAACTTGGCTGTTGTTACGGTTATTGAGTATGTACTCTTTACCGCTACCACATGTTGCGTCACTGCAGTCATAGTTGATAGGTTACCAGTATATTACTAGGCCAGTATTTGCCTGAGCGAACTCGAGTATCGATGGCATGAAAGCGAGCGAGTTGACTTCATCTTGCTCTCTATTGACCACTTGCTCATGAAATCGCTTTTATTTCTCTGCTTTTTCAATCCCCGTCTCGACCACATTCCTTGGTTTCAAGGGACATTGCAAGTAGCGGACGCCCTTTCTTCTCTTCCAACCTTCTCGCTGAGTCAAGCCAGTATATGTCTTTTCTTGCTTTTGCTTTCGAGTATTATGAGCCGTGAGATGTATCGCCCATCTCCTTCTCTCTCATTACTCTACTAAGTGACGCTGATGTTTAATTGTCATGAGGGGTGCGCTCTTTTAGACTACATACCCTCTGAAGTCAGTGTTTGTCCCCTTCTCAAGATGTTTACATTAACTCTTTATGCCTGATTTGATTTGCTTTTTGCCTATCTTTTGGATTTGAATTTCAGGGCTCACTATTCTTTGGTCTTTTCTTTGTTCCGCTTTGTCTAAGCAGCCCATACATCTTTACAACTACTCCGGATAGAGTTTTCTACCTATAGAAGAGTCATGGTGAAAGAAAACCACTCTAGCCAATTGCATTCGTCAGATAGAGGTCGTATACTCAATGGCCTTTTCTGCTCATCGAATTCAAGAGAAAACCCGTAGTTGGTCTTCTGGGCCCAAGAGAAGATTCTTCATCTCAAAGGATTAAGCCAGAAGTCTTCCTAATTCAGCAAGGGCTTTCATTTTCCGCAGTACGATATCCTCCGTCATGTGCAACGGCGAGGTCCCTTGAAAATCCGTGGCAATTTTGATTACATCTCAAGCTAACGGAACGGACCGACGATGTACTTAATCGTTATAGCTATTCTCGCCTAGTGCTTCTTTCTGACCGAGTACAAAGCCTCTGTTTATGATCGTCAGACAGTTTTTGAAGGCATTCCGCGAAAGCATCAGCGCCCTTCCACTAATACTTTATCATCCCTCATGGGGAAATGGCCCATATCCCCGCTGATTTACTGGACCTCGGGGGTCTTTTCTGCGGATCGTCATTGTTCACGAGGTCGCCCCACAAATTCGAGCGCTTTTGTCTTAGTCCCTCGACGGTAGCTCGACCAGATCTTGTAAATTCCCGCCTGGGGTTATATCACCATTTAGCAGTCGTATTTCCCATTAAGCGGTATCCATTTCTGTTTGGATTAGTTTTTGGAACCGCTCTCTTCGGTCATACGAGGCTAGCTAGGCAACGAACGGGTACTTCTAAGGTGGCCTCTCTGAATGTCTGACCCTCGCAAATCATCTGTGGTTAACCCGTCTCCGATCTCGCCGACAGTGGACCCCGCTTGATGTTTCGTAGTCGGCGCTAATTTTGGAGGAGGAGATCTGGTTGTGCAGCCTTTCTTAGCCCGGCCGGTTATTGCGGTATTTGTTCTTCCTCGCTGAAGTCTTTAGACTTTATTCGTGCTGTAGTATCTCAAGCATGGCCAACTTCATGGCTAACGGCTCCTGAGGGTTGGGGCCTGGGCACCTCCCAGTTTGCTTGCATTTATAGGAGTCATTCTATATAATCCCTTTCTAGTAATCCCTCAGGGCTCCGCATGTTTTCCTTCACTACCTCTTTGGCCGGGCTTGCCCATTTGCATGCTCGTGATATCACATTAGTAGGTCGGGTCGGCCCTTGGGATGCTGATGCAGATACCACGGTAAGTGGCAAGACAAAGTGTTTATGTCCCAAGGAGGCTCGCCTCCTCTCTTGTCCGTAAAGCCTTAAAAGCTACCCGCCCCGATCGAAATTCTTCTATGATTACCACTCAAGTTCACCACCACCTAACTGAAGCCTTTGTTAGTCTTGTGATCAAAGTGTGATATGTCACAGATGTTCGAGTTTATATGGAGCTCATAATCCCTATCATTCCCGACGCTTGGTTCTTCCAAGCAGTAGAATACGATTTCACCGGGTTTCTGCAAAGTTTCATGACGTATTTTATCTAGAGCCTCACAGGCCGGTCACCTTCCCCGGGCAACATTCTCCTCATACTCCTCCCGCTAGCTGCAAAAGACCGCACTGAGTAAACTTTTCCCATCTCGAGACTCTCGTTTTCATCTCGTGGAAGATGGGTGAAAGTGCGGTCTTCCTTTCCGCGTTTGTCCTTCTTACCTTGTTTTTCAGCCGTCTGTTCTTCCAAGAGAAAACGCTTCTAGCAAGAGTCAAAGGAAGATAAAGACTCAAAGCACGCTAGAAAGTGGAAGACACCTCTGTCCTGTGGATCCGTGCTGCTTCCAATTCGCAGTCTCCCGAGGAGTTACCCCTCGTGATTCCCCGATGATTTCAATAAAGATCATGTATCCTTTCTCCTCTTTTGTGTCATATAGAATTAGTCTCTTTTCTATTAACTGATTGTTCCTCCTCTTCTTTCAGATACTGGAGGTTTCTTCTTCAAATAGACAAGAAAGATACTGTTTCTCATGATACTCTTGAATTTCCCGAGCGCCTCGGCTATCGAGGTAAGACACAAGTAGTCGCCTCTCCCGACAATTTATTATCTCATGCGGGCGGCGCTATTCAGACATTGAAGCTTCTCTCCTCGCACTTCGTATATGCGATGGTTCTGAAGGGAAAGTCTCTCTAAATGGTATTGAAAGAGGGAAAGATAAGGCTACGGAGACTTTTAAGGTCCTTCGCATTTATTGGGTGATTTTTCTCTGACCTTCATATCAAGTCATGTGACTTCTTTCTGCAGGCGAGAGAAATGGTCAGAAGTTTCAAGCTAGCCAGCCCGCCTCTACTAGTACCTCCGAGACATTTCGTGGCTTTCTCTAAAGCATTTATTCCTTAAAGATCATACCAAGAAGATGTATGGTCCAAAAGATGTTAAGTCGAGGTTGCAGTGAGCCGAGCCTAGAATGCTGTAGAGTCACAGACTGTGTTCAGAGCGCAGGTCCATCGCTTCTAAGCTCGACTCGAGACAGTTTAGTAGTTCTCATCGATCATTGACTGAGAGATCAGCGCAGCCAAACAGCCAGGATGTATGCTTGCAGATGAAACCCGCTAGACTAGCCTCAGAGGGATTACTCTCAGAGTAGCTTTAGTAATTTTTATACTTGTTTTGATTTCCTCGCTGGGCTTTTATACTATGTACTAAATTCTTTTATCTCGTCAGGTTTTATCCCAATTTTAGCGCATTCTTTCCTTTGGTGATTGGTCTTATCATTTCTTTCTTTTGCTATATTATCGATCGCCTTTTTAGCCCATATCTTTTATGGTTAAGTGAAGTTGGTTTAGGTTATGGTCACAGCCTGAGCATATATCGAAAGCCGCCACGCACTCCCGTGAGGGTCACGATTTGAACCCGTGTTGCTAACGCTACAAGGGCTCAATCAAATTAAGTCAAATGGCTCTATTGTGACACTTCAAGGCTACCTGCTTATCTCAACAATTCTCAACAATACCGTATTTCGTAATTAGGTTTATAATTAATCGCTTTGTATCAATTGTGTGTTTCTAATTTAATCAATCTTATCCAAATTCTGCTCGAGTGGATAAGTTGACACATTCTCATGTATAAAAGGCACATATCAATTGTAATTTTCATTATGAATCAATAAAGAATTATTGCTTCCTTCTTCATATAGTTTTTGCATAATTTGAATAATATTCTTCGAATAATATCTAAGCTTAACTTGCACCTTCATGGTATTTATTGTCTACATTCTTTAATAGTATTAGAGATGTTAGTTCATACTATTTGCTGAAACATTTGAAACATTTGTTAGAAATGGTAATGCTAGAGGCAAATAGGGTTATGGAGGGTTCAAAAATACAAAATGGACAACTTTGTGCCTCGGTGATATTTACCAAAGTAGATCAATCAATATGGTAAGAAATCTTTATGATTAAGTAAGAACTTAAGGAGCATACACTACGGAGAGCTGAGACTTTCTCGACCGTTAGAGTCTTAGACCGAATATGATTAGTCTTATGAAGTCGAAATTTATGTAATGTACCGAATCTGGGGAGGCCGGGTTACACCGCCACATACTCCCCAAGAGTACGCAAGGCGCACCCGGATTTCAACCCGCAATGTACATACTATACATAATACTAACTCCAAAATAACAAAGCAAAGCATCTAACCTCATAATCAAAGCATCCATACACCATACATACTAAATATACTCAAAATATCCGAAAACATAAAACTCAAAAGGCGAGTAACATCCTCTCAAGCATAACTACAAATCTTTAAAGTATAACTCAAATACAATTGTTTGAAGTCATAAAAGTTTTACTTAATAACACAACTCCAAAAAAACCAAAAGTAAATAATTTTGACTACTCGAACTAAAAACCAAGAATAATCTCAATCAATTCAACAACCGGTACTTCACATATGATCCTTACGTGGAAGATGAGCAGGGGTGTCTATCAACAACTCAAGTAGTAATCATAACATGTCTAGATGGTCAATCAAGATACATACATATACAATAGTTTCAAAATTATTTATACTATACATATACAATGTACAAAGTTAAATAAGCGAATAGTATAACTAAATCATTGGAAAACATTTATGCCCAAAGAGTTTCGCAAAGCTCACAGATCAAGATTATCAAAAACACATTTAAAACTAGATTTAAGTTACGAAACTTCCAAAACTCCGTTTTATTCAAAACACAACCCCACACATCTCGAGAACACCATTTAAGGATATGATAAAATTGGGACGACGAGTAGGTTTTCCTTCCTATCTAAGGGATAACTAGACTCTCCCTAGAATTGAAAGCTACGAGTCACACTTTCTCCTGGATCGCGACGCTCACAAGCTCCGAACAACACCTTTGTATCTCGATATCCTATGATAACGGGCCTCACAAACGACGCGCCAAATCATATTCAAATAATAACCACAAAATATAATTGAAAACATTCTATCTCATGTACTGTATCAAGTATATTAAAAGAGTTCAAAAACATCGCATCAATCGTAAGCAATATCAAGTATATAAAATAATTCAAAACATCGTGATCAATATGCCATATCACACACACACACAATTCAATATATCGCCTCAAAGGCCTATTTCATAAATTATTTTCATGGGACACCAATTTAGAAAATGATACATATTAGTACTGTTAAAAGAAAGTATATTTCTCAAAAATATCACTTCTTTCCAAAAATAGTTCGACAACACAATTTTATAAATATATTTTTAAGTATCATAATAACTAGATGGGTGGCATAACCACTCACCTCGAATACAAATCTCACTAGTCTGAATCTCCTAATCGAGTATCAATCCGATCCGTCAAGATCAAAGCAGTAATAATAACAACATAACAGAAATCCTCATAACTATTATTAACAATACCGTAAATTTCAACCCTTAAATTAAATATACTAGCTTACTCTCAAAGATTATACCTTCTTAGATCAAGCTTACAATATTACTCACCAAAATCTTTACAAATAAATACCATTTAGTCTAATTCATTTTAACCAATACATCTATAACATTTCCTAATTCACAAATCTTAAGAACTAACCTTAACAATAAATAATCGATTGAGTTAAAATTAAAGCTAATTCTAATCCCTCAAATTGACACTCTTGAACAAGTCTCACAAAGAGGGAGGCGGCCCGATTAACAACTATAAGCAGGTGCCAACCAGATTCATGGTAATAGCGGCGCGCGCGAAATGGAAATGGGGAGTGGCCGATTTGGTCAGAGTACCATCTTATTTGGGGTTTCTTGACGGGCGGGCCACAGTTGGTTTTGGGGTTTGCTGTGCTCGGGATAAAGGTTTTGGGGTTGATAATGGTTGGGGAAGTGGTTACTTACCAAGGGAATCGGAATAGTTCATGGATTGAGGATGGTTAGTGTATTGATTGTTTTTATCCCTAAGTTTTTCTAAAATTATACTTTTATCCCCAAACTTTTATATTTATTATTCATAGCACTTCAATTTATTTCTCTATTATACAATTCAGCCCCATAGTAATACCTGTGATAATCTCAACTACAATCCATGTTAAAGCCTAAAGTTTTCAAAATTAATTTAATTAATTATTACAAATATTCGGATATTACAATTTATGTATCGAAAAATTAAATGAAATACTTCTTACTAATTTTCAAGGAGTTAATTATGAAGAGTTGGAGACTTGTTGAAATGTTAGCTTAAAGGACAAATGTAAGTCGAAAGACAAATAATTATGTATATTTATGATGTTTTTTGAATTTCATCTATAAAAAAATGGAATAAGAGAATACATTTTTAACTATATCATGAAAAATTCACAAAAAATTAATACGGAATATAATAAAATACTCTTACAAATAATCTAATGCTATCAATATTATTTTGTAAAAATAATAATTAAAAACGAATTCATTAAAAAATAGAAAAATGAAAAAAATAGTTACCATTTTATCCAAAAAAAAATATTAATTTAGATCAATTGAAGAAGTATAAAATAATTTAATCTAAATGAAATAAATGAAGTGGTGCCCCCAATATCATTCAACGCAACATCGAAAGAAACAAATTATGAATCCAATTATTAAAAGCTAAAAATATTAATCAAATCTCACATAAAGCTTCTCTCATAGTCGCATCAACAAATAATTAAACTTCATAGGGTATTTATGCTTATTTTCTTTTTTATTATTTTTGTCATTTGAATATGTTAATTAGATTTGTGTTTAAAATTGTTTGCTTTACTTATTAATTATTATTTATTTTGTTGAATTTTAGGGTAATTACTAATAAGACTTATTATTTGTTTAATTTTGTCATTTTTTGTGTTGATTTTATGAGTTGAATAAAGGGTTTGGTATTACCGGAAAATCGTTGATTATGGGTTTCAGTTTGTTGGGTTTATGATTAAATTGTTGAGGAAGTTTTATACTATGTGAATTAGTATGAAACTTCATTCTTGGGTCAATTCCGAAACACGGGTAAGGTTACCTACTATTCTACCACCTTCCCCCGCTTAGGCGGGTAACTCTTCACAGGCGTTGGGGCATGGTGATGATCAATGAATGTTTGTGTAGGTTTGAATATGTATAGTTTCCTTTTGTATTTAGTTCAAGTGTATTTGGTGCTTGATTTAAGGTATTGTAAGGTTTTAGCTTAATGTATGGATAGGTCTAGTTATCATACGCTCTGTCGATTTCAAAAAGATTGTCTTCTTTGATTTTCGATTGTCGAAAAAACTTTGCGGCCTTAGTTGACGCACATAGCTTTTATTCGAATCAAAATTATCATGTTGATTGTAAAATTGGTTGAAAAGACTACCGTTTTGATATATTTTCTACTAGATATTATACTACATATACAAAATTATTTGAGTTGAATATTATAAGTCAACCATAAAAGCTGAAACTGTACAACGTTTGACTTTTTTGAATTGGAGGGAGTATGTGATTTGATTTTCTTTGGATTCATAGAGTTTTGTTCAAAACATTGCATTTATTGTTTCGTTTTTAGTTACAGTGCGAAGAAAGCAGAGGAGTGGTTGCGGGCGGCGTGGAGAGTGTCAATATGACGATGAATCATCGGAGCACAATAGATTTAGAACAGGGATGGGACATCATGCAGAAAGGAATTACGAAGCTAAAAAACATTCTAGAAGGACTGCCAGAGCCCCAATTCAGCTCAGAGGAGTATATGACGCTTTACACGTATCCATATTATTATTTACTTCATTTTGAAAATTATCATTAGAGTGTTGTTATGGGGTATTATGCATGCTCTAATATTTTTTAACCTTACTGATTTCCTTAATCAATGATAGAACTATTTACAACATGTGTACACAAAAGCCTCCTCATGACTACTCTCAACAGTTATACGACAAATATAGGGAGTCTTTTGAAGAGTACATTACATCAACGGTAAGATTTCTATTTTCTTATGTTTTTTAGTTTTTTTATCGTAAGAACTACTGTTTCTTAACAAGGGACTGCTCATACTCTTAGGATGTTTAGTCGCCTAGTTCAGATTTATAATAGTGAAAGTCACTAATTTACTTCATGAAGAGATTTTCATTACAATGTGTCTGTTTGTGGGTCCTGTTCATTTGTAATTTGGAAGATTCTTTTGCCTCTTCAGCGGCTCTCATTTTCACTCTTTAGGATGTTTTTTTCTGTAGATTGAGTAGTTATGTGGCTTCATTGATTATAAGTTTATTAGATCGTAAATTGTTTAGTTGATGGGATTATATGGTGGTCCAAAAAAAGAGACTGATAGATTGTAGAATCTCTGGTTAGGTTTGTAGCATTGATATAATCAGCTTCGTTCTTCTTTGAATTATCTTAACTCGATGCCAATCATTATTTATTAATTCATAAATCAATTTTTATTTCATCTACATTTGCATCATTGTTTAGTTTTTAGGATCTTCCTCTTTAGCTAAACATGACACTTAACTTCTGAAGTTAATTTTGTCCAAACATATATATTTATGTTTTAAATAATCATCTTTATGATCTGATTCATCTGCACTTATGGATTTAGTATCTTTCTGAATAACATTATTTCCTTCATATCCTTTTCAAGTCCAACAAACACATTTGACACATAAACTAAAAGAATAACAGGACTACCTGAGGATAGAGCAATGGAGAGTTGTTGAATCAGATACCTTTCACAATTGTTTTTTTTACCTCAAGCACATATTCATATCTATTGTTTATTAGTAATTCAATGAAAGGTCCATTATTGGAAGCTTATGGTTCCTAATAAAACCCAACATGTATTTTCAATTCAGGTATTGCCTTCACTGAGGGAAAAACACGATGAATTCATGTTGAGAGAACTTGTTCAGAGATGGTCGAATCACAAAATCATGGTCAGGTGGCTGTCAAGATTCTTCCACTATCTTGATCGGTATTTCATTGCTAGGAGGTCTCTTCCACCATTGAATGAAGTTGGACTAACTTGCTTCAGGGAACTAGTATGATCTCTATTTTACTTCCTCTGTGATAGTTTATATGTGGGGCATTAACCTTCTCTTTCTAGTCGTTTCTTGCTTTATATCATTCTGCTTCTCTTAAGGAAAATGGTGAAAAAAATGTTAACAGTATAGAGTTTCGCCCGATCTTATGTTGCAACAATAGTTCTGTCTCTCCTTGTAAATCTTATGTGCATGACACTGTAATAGAACTCTCTTTTGTGCAGGTTTACCATGAGTTAAATGGAAAAGTGAGGGATGCTGTTATATCTCTGGTATGGTTTGGTGATTTTTTCCAATCTTATTTTCCTACTCTTTTTCATGCTTGATTAGTTATTACCTTTTCTTAGATTGACCAAGAACGTGAGGGAGAGCAAATAGATCGAGCCTTGTTGAAAAATGTACTGGATATTTTTGTTGAAATTGGAATGGGTCAAATGGATTACTATGAGAATGACTTTGAAGCAGCAATGCTTAAAGATACTGCAGCTTACTATTCTAGGAAGGCTTCTAACTGGATCTTGGAAGATTCATGCCCAGATTATATGTTGAAAGTATATCTCACTTTGTTGTCGTATTTTATTCCATGTTATATACTCCATTTATTGATTTCCCAAGATAATGCTTCTGAATTTCAGGCTGAAGAGTGTCTGAAACGGGAGAAGGACAGAGTTGCTCATTATTTGCATTCAAGTAGTGAGACAAAATTGCTTGAGGTTTGTTCTTTGCTCTATGAAATCAGATTTAGACTATTGTTATGGAATTAAGCAGTAGCTTCTCGCCAATAATAATAGATCTTTTATGATCAGTTATGATGAAATTCTCTTTGATGCTATATTAACCACTCATTATTATTTTTTAATTGTGGTAGAAAGTACAAAATGAGTTGTTGTCTGTCTATGCCACTCAACTGTTGGAGAAGGAGCATTCCGGATGCCATGCACTACTTAGAGATGATAAGGTGCGTTTTTCAATGCAAATTGGTATACGATTAATTTCTAACTCTTATGCTCATCTAGATACATGAAGTTTCAATGCTTTGTTTGTCTATGCAAGGTTGGAGATTTGTCGAGGATGTACAGACTGTTCTCTAAGATACCTCGGGGTTTGGAACCTGTTGCCCATATATTTAAGCAGGTTTGTGATTCCTACTTATCTATCGGTAAGTTATCTTAACTATTGTGCCATTTAGCTCGATGAATATTTATAATTTGTTTCTGCAGCATGTTACTGCTGAAGGCACTGCTTTAGTTAAGCAAGCTGAAGACGCTGCCAGCACTAAGAAGGTTTGTAAAGATTTTACGTTTGAATGTTTGTTCAGTGGATTCGAACCAGCAGTAAGATGCGTACTTGAGATTTGTCGTTTAGTTGTATCTTCTATTTGTACACATTCTGGTAAACTCTTTCATCCTTCTGCATGCACTGGCCTAAGAGACTGTAGTATGTTTGTCATGTATACCTCTCCTTAATACATTTCTTCTGAACAATCCTCGTTCAAGTGAGCAAAAACTTATAGTAATGGAGTTCAGAGCTTTTGTTTTAAAGAGTACCTTAAGAGTTAAGAGATACACACACTTTTCCTCCTTTAAATTTCGGACAAACTGAAGTAATTTTTTCAGATTAATTTACAGCATATATAGACAAAAGAAGAAACAAATAGTGAATTGTATCAGGGAAGCAAATTGTTTTAGATGGACAGGCCAAAGTCATGTATTTTTAAGAGGAAAAATATATTGTCTGAAATCTCTGTCAATGTATTTGTAGATGCTTTTGAATATCTTTGTTTGAACACTGTTTTTTGGTTCCTGGATCTAATATTTACATGTGCTCTACAGCCAGAGAAGAGAGATGTGGTTGGATTGCAGGAACAGGTTATTTTATTGTTACGTATTTCTGGACTGACATTCTTACTTGAAATTTGACTGACTAAACCTTATTTTCTTCAGGTTTTTGTTCGTAAGGTGATAGAATTACATGACAAATACCTAGCATATGTAAATGAATGCTTTATGAATCATACGCTTTTCCATAAGGTTTGTGCATCAGAAGTTCTTTGAAATTGTATTAGTTGATTTCATACTACTTCTTTTGACTTATCTTTTATCTTGAAATCGTTTTGCTTTAGGCTCTCAAGGAAGCCTTTGAGTTATTCTGCAATAAAGGTGTAGCTGGAAGCTCAAGTGCTGAACTTCTGGCAACATTCTGTGACAATATATTAAAAAAAGGTGGAAGTGAAAAGTTGAGTGATGAAGCTATTGAGGAAACGCTTGAGAAGGTACCTTGGATAATCAGATATCTTTTGTTAGGATCTATGCATGGCACATCTTTGTAAGTCTCAACATTTTGCAGGTGGTAAAGTTGCTTGCTTATATTAGTGACAAGGACTTGTTTGCAGAATTTTACAGGTAGATTGTAGTTTCCTCATTATTGGTTGGGTTGTTTGTATCTTAGAGTGCATGAAAGATTTAGCTTACAATTTGTTGTTGATTACAGGAAAAAGCTTGCTCGGAGATTGTTATTTGATAAGAGTGCTAATGATGAGCATGAGAGGAGTATCTTGACGAAACTGAAGCAACAATGTGGTGGCCAGTTTACATCAAAGATGGAGGGAATGGTAAGTTATCCTTGATTTATGTGGTGAACAAGTTAGTTGGAAATGTTGATTGAGAACTTATCTTTTATCTTCATGTCTTTCAGGTGACGGATCTGACTTTGGCAAGGGAAAATCAGACCAGTTTTGAGGAGTATCTTAGTAACAATCCTAATGCAAATCCTGGAATTGATTTAACTGTCACTGTGCTGACTACTGGGTTCTGGCCAAGTTACAAGTCTTTTGATCTTAATCTGCCAGCGGAAATGGCAAGTTTATGTCACCGGATTTTGATAACCATGTTGCTTGAAGATCTATTGTGTAATAAGTCTATTTTAATGATCCATTTCGTGTTTCTGTTTTTGCAACAGGTCAAATGCGTGGAAGTATTTAAAGAGTTCTACCAAACTAAAACAAAGCATAGAAAATTGACTTGGATATTTTCTCTGGGTACTTGTAACATCAATGGAAAATTTGATCCGAAAACCATGGAATTGATTGTCACAACTTATCAGGTTATCTTGACTTGTCAATATGCTCTGATTTTCGATTTTGCATCATTATAGTATGAATGCTGAAGTGATTGTATTTTGTTAGGCTTCTGCTCTGCTGTTATTCAATTCGGCTGATAAATTAAGTTACCAGGAAATTATGAGTCAGCTAAATCTATCAGATGACGATGTCATTCGATTGCTTCATTCACTGTCATGTGCAAAGTATAAAATTCTTAACAAGGAGCCGAGCACAAAGACAATATCTCAGACTGATGTCTTTGAATTTAACTCAAAGTTCACTGATAAAATGAGAAGGATCAAGGTATAACTGACAAAAGACAAAATTTACATCATTTCCATCTTTAGAGCTTAATTTGAATTCATTTGAAACTTCAGATCCCTCTTCCCCCAGTAGACGAGAAGAAGAAGGTAATTGAAGACGTAGACAAGGACAGAAGATATGCAATAGATGCCTCGATTGTGCGTATTATGAAGAGTCGGAAAGTCTTGGGGTATCAACAATTGGTTATGGAGTGCGTGGAACAGTTGGGGCGCATGTTTAAGGTACCATCTAATTTTGTGATAAATTTGTTTGTTTGACTAGATCTTTTTTGGTAGCTTAAGCAAGTCAGTGCAAAAGAGATTGCAGTTGATGCTTTTTTATTTTTATGAACAATCTAACACAAAGGCTCCATAAAAAGATTGGGCCAAACATCGTTGCTCCTCTATTTTCTCTCTGCTATCCTCATTTCTCTTCCTAAATCAATCTGTTGAACCACCTAGCAAAATCTTGGTCTTAAAACATGGTTGTTTTCGTTGGACAGCCTGATGTGAAAGCAATCAAGAAGCGAATTGAAGATTTGATCACCCGAGACTACCTTGAGAGGGACAAGGATAACCCTAACTTGTTCAAATACTTGGCCTGAGTCCATACAGTTGGTGGTTATAAGCTCTCAGGAAGACCTTCTCGTCTGAAGGCACTGCTCCGTGCAGGCATGTAATATTGAGTAATCCTTTTCTCACTTTGAATGAAAAATTCTTGTTAGGTTTACCCAAATGTGTGATGATCTACTATATAAACCTGTATCTAGGAGCCTGAAAGGTTCAAAGGTCTACAAAAGTATGTTCCTACTATTTGTTTTTCTGATCCAATTAGCCTCCTTAAACTATTTATGTGCCAATGAAAAGAAGGCTGCCGAGTGAACGATCCATTAGAAAACGTTAGGATCTCTCAAGGGAGGTGTGCAACAATGTTTTCAACCTTTGCCCCCATAGTAAATTATCATGTCAGTCCGAGACTATGAGTGTGCCTCTTTACTTTGGCCAGATGACTTATTTTACTTGTTAATTTATGCTCAGATGTATCATTTCGATTTTGATTATCCAGGGTAGGTATTATTATTATCTGTTTCTAATTTGTGTATGCGAATCGTTTACCCTGGCAAATAATTTACTTGAAAACTACCTCAATCATTTGAACTATATCAACTTCTTTATTTTATACAAATTCAATCTTATTTACTAGTATTTCTCATTATCACTTCTTCCCTTTCCTCATACTTAAACCAACAAATGGTAAAGGAAGAGAGAAGATATATTGAATTGGTTCAGAAGCAACACATTTTGATAGTATTAAGTTATTCAACTGTATGTTAAGTTGAGTATTGTTTTATACCAAATATTGGACCACACTAATAATAATATTGAGATGCTCCGAATTGATAGGGAAATGTAAGTTACTGACAAACTCTTTAAAAAACATATTTTCATGAAACAAGGTTTTTTTGGGTATGTAAGAGAAACAGCTTCATATGGTAATGCAAAATTGCAAATATAGGTTCTTTAGCATTATGGACCATAACTAACATCGTATTTCCTGCTATAGTGGAGTAATTTATAATGGAAATCATTCGTTTTAAAAAATATTTATCATGTTATTTTTTTATAATTTTTTAATATAATTAAAAAGTAATTTACAATCAATTAAAATAAATTGGAAGAAGTATCTTAAGTTAATATTTAGATACATATTATTAAAAGTGCGAAATCATATACCACCTGCCGTCGCGCCTCTCTGAATACCACTGACCGAGCTTATCAAGACATGAATCGATAGTATGCTAACTTTTGCGCAATTGCTGACTGCCAAATTGAGTTACTAAGTATTTCATGGCAGCAGAGGTGTTTGTTAAATCTATTAAACACTTAAACTTAATTAATTCAACATTTAATTTATTAAGTTTGTTTGTTAATGAATTATTTTAAGTACTTAATAAATTAAGTACTTATCAAAATTCTTAACAAAATTTTAAGTTAAAATTCTCTACTTATTTTTCTCCTCTTAAAAAAATCAGAAGTGATAAAGTCCAAATTTACATACTTCTCCTCCCATAATTTTCTTCACATTTCACTTAACCCTCCATTATTATTATTATTACTATTATAATAATAATAATAGTAATAATAATAATGATAAAAATAAAAATAATAATAACAAAATAATAATAATACTAATAAAATGATAATAAATATTAATAAAATAATATTAATAAAATAAAAAAATAAAAAAAAATAAATAAATAATAAAAACAATAATAATAATAAAATAATAAAAATAATAAGAATATTAATAATAAGAATAAGAATAATAAAAATAAAAAATAATAATAATAAGAAAATAATAATAATAATAAATGAAATAATAATATTAATAAAAAATTAATAATAATAAGAATAAAATAATAATATAGTAATAATAATAATAGTAATAAAAATAAGAATATTAATAATAAGAATAATAAAAATAATAATAATAATAATAATAAATATAATAATAATAATAAAAGTTAATAAGAATAAATATAATAATAAGAATAAACATAATAATAAAAAATAAAAATAATAATAATATATTAAAATATTAATAATGAGAATAATAAAAATAAAAATAATAAAATATTAATAATTATAAATTTAATAATAATAAAAATGATAATAATAATAATAATAATAATAAAATAATTATAATAATAATAAAAATAATTATAATAATAAAATAATAACTATAATAAAAAATAATTAAAAACTATAATAATAACAAAAATTATAAATAATAATAACAATAATTATAATAATAAAAAATAATAATAATAAAATAATAATAATACTATTAATAATATAATAATAAAAAATAATAAAATAAATAATAATAATAACAAAAGTAATAATAATAAAAATAATAAAATAATAATTACAATAATGTAAAAAATAGTAATAATAATAATACTAATAATAATAGATAAAACCAGTAATAATAATAATAATAATAATAATAATAATAATAATAATAATAATAATTATATTGATAATAATAATAATTATTCTATAATAATAATAATAATAATAATAATAATAATAATAATAATAATAATAAGAATTAATAATAATAATAATTATTATTATAATAATTAATGATAATAATAACTATAATAATTAATAATAATAGTTAAAAATATATTTTAGTAATTATATTTATTATTCTATTCATATGAATAATATTTATAATTTATTTATCTATCATAAAGATATTTATTTAATATATTTATTTATTACAAATAAATGAAATAATAGATAAAGTTGTTAATATAATTCAATTTAAATATTTTTTTTGAACTATTATCAAAACAAGTTCACTATTCGTGATTCAAGAGTAATTCAGCTACTATTCCGCTTTTAAACTTTAATTTTCGCTTTTGCATTTAACAAAAAAAGAGATACTTAGTCTTCCTCTTTGCCCAAAATGAGTGCTAGGCAGTGAGTCAATAATCACTTCCACGTTCCACCATAAATTTTACTAGGTGTTATTCTGCTAGATAAGAATTTATACTATGCTAATTGATGCCCAACCAGACATGTCCTTATATAATAAACTAAAAACGTTTAGAATCAACCGTCTCCTTGACATGTTTTCTCTTTGTATGCTTGTTTCAATAGTTCTCTTTGTAACCTTAGTACCGCAAATCGGATTCAAAAAATGAATTTTTTCATTATTGAGGGGAGGGGACTAATTGTTATATTTTCTGTAAAATAACTTACAATTATATAATAAAATTTTAAAAATTCAAAATTGAGGGGGACAGTTGTCTCTTTGATCTGTTTTAAGTTCCGTCACTACATATGTGGAGAGGGAATTACTTGCTTGTGTCACAACATGCTTGTTTTGAAGCGAGGTTGAATTATTTGGATTTCAAGCTCAAATAGTTTTATATGTGCATCTGTTGATGCTTCAATTGGTGGTCTTACAATTTAGAAAGTTGAGATATCTCAATCTTTCAAGTTCATATTTGTTTTGGGAGATTGTAAAAAATTTATTGAAACTTGGGTATCTTGATCTTTAGTTTACCTCAATTTATATATGATGTTAAAATGCAACCGTGTGGTCCTAAGGTTAACTTCATTACCCCTTTAGCCTCCCAAATCATTGAAATTGAACTTCAACTTCCTCCAACTTAAAACTCGTCTCATTATATTCTCCATGATTTATTGTGATAATTTCTAGAGAAAATTGCTTCAGTATTAATATGTCATTATATTAATGCAGATTGTTATGTGTCACTTGAGTATTATTATAACATAAACTTTATCAGGCATAGATATTTATTAATTCATAAACATACTACCATCCCTATCAAAGGTGGTTGCACCATTACTCCATTAGTGTGATGGCCGATGGGCCATGCAAATTGACTTACTTCTGAGTTATGAGTAATGGCTGCGTTCTTGGCCTAAAATGTTTGACCAATAATTATTTGTCCTCTTTTACTCAAGTCTTGGTTTGCCATCTCTATGCCTTATCCCTAGTATACATATATTATATATGTATATATATGGTTCTAAGTTTTTACTGAATTATAGATTTATCTATGCATCTCAAGAATCATACAATAGACTACAATACTGCACAGCCTATGGTTCTCTATAACCATTTTTTAGTGTTCTTTTTCTTAATATGCATGTGTTGTTATGATGACCTTGAAATGATCAAACCATGTTCTGCAGCTGAACAAGTCATCATTAAGAACAACTTAACTTGTTTGGATGTTGAGAGGGAAGCACTTTTTGCTTTCAAGAAAGGGCTCAGTGATCCATCAGGCAGACTTTCTTCTTGGAAAGGTGAAGATTGTTGCCATTGGGCTGGTATTGTTTGCACCAAGAATGCAGTATCAGGAGGATTACACGTAACGAGGCTCGATCTCCGGAATCCGATTCCGAACAACACATCAAAATATTTGTCAGGTAAGATTAATGTTTCATCTCTGCATGATTTGGAGTTTTTGGACTATCTGGATTTAAGCTCAAATTACTTTGGACATGCTGGAATAGATGCTTCATTTGGTAGTCTTAAGAATTTGAAATACCTCAATCTGTCACTTTCAGCATTTTCTGGGGAAATTCCTCCTCAATTAGGGAATATTTCCAGCCTAATGTATCTTGATCTCTTTGATCTTTCTTCTGAGCTGAAAGCCACAAGCCTGCAATGGCTAACTGGTCTTACTTCTTTAGTTTTCCTCAATTTAGGTGGAGCCAATTTAGAGCAAACTAGAGAAGGTTGGTATAGTGTAATCAACAAGCTCCCATCTCTTGAAGGGTTAAACTTGGCATCTTGTAGTCTTTCTGTATTTCCTCATTCACATTCTTTCATCAACTTTACTACTTCACTATCTGTTCTTAAGCTAGCAGACAACAAGTTTAGTTCCTTAGTTCCATCATGGTTGTTCAATTTCACAAGCCTAGTCGAACTTCATCTCGACTTAAATGCTTTCGGTGGAGTCCTCACTGAGTGGGATTTCTCAAACTTGAAAGCTTTGGAAATCCTCTCATTGAGTCATCTTAGTGTTGGAGGTGAACTACCGAGTACCTTAGGGAGTTTGTGCAAGTTAAAACGTCTGGACCTCTCCGATAACAGACTTAGCGGTACCATGAATGAATTCTTTCAGGATTTATCAAGCTGTTCCAAGAATAACAGCTTAATGGCTTTATATTTAAGCAACAATCAACTAGAAGGGCAAATTCCAGCATCAGTCGCAAAACTTAGGAATTTACAAGAACTTTATCTTGATGGGAACAATCTCATGGGAACCATTCCTGAAAAATCTATCGGACAGCTACAAGAGCTTGCCACTTTGAGTCTCAGCAAGAACAATTTCGAAGGATTTGTAACCGAACTCATGTTGATGGAGCTAAAGAAGTTAACAGCTTTTGATATCACTTCAAATAAAGTTGTTTTCAACATGTTGATTAATTGGCTGCCTCCTTTCAGATTAGCATCTCTTACAATAATTAATTGTCAAGTTGGTCCAAGATTTCCCAAATGGATTCTAGTTCAAAATAAGCTGACCGCTGTGACCTTGAAAAACGTTGGTATATCAGATACTATACCTGGAAAGTGGTTCTCTCAAATGTCTCAGCACCTCAAAGAGTTGGATTTGTCACAAAACCATATCATGGGAGTGCTTCCGAGCATGTTACAGTTCCCGGAACTCATTAATCTTGATCTGAGTTACAACCTCTTTGAAGGGTCAGTGCCTCTTTGGTCTACAAATGCAAGTGATGTTAACCTCGAAAGCAACATGTTATCTGGACCTCTTCCATCAAATCTTAACCACTTCATGACATACAGATACATGTCTCTAACTTTGTCACATAACAATATCAGTGGTCAAATTCCTTCTTGGATCTACACATTTGTTCAATACCTTCGGCTCAGCCACAACCAATTGTCAGGACAAATTCCTGAATGCTTGAACGTGTCATCGAATATCCTTAGGTTTCTTGATGTTTCACACAACAATCTTTCTGGTGTGCTCCCTAGTTCGATATTTGTTGCTTCAAGATTGAAAATGGTGCTATTGAGCAATAACCGTCTAGAAGGAGAGTTTCCTGCATCATTGCAGAATTCTTCCTTGGGGAGCCTAGATGTTGGAAGGAACATGTTAACTGGAAGTCTTCCAACATGGCTACCAGCTTCATGGGTGTTACGACTAAAATCGAACTTTTTCCACGGACAGATTCCTAAGCAGTGGTGCAATGCCCCTTTTCTACATATCTTAGATCTTGGTGATAATAATCTTTCAGGGCCTATACCTCAATGTTTCGACAACTTAACAGCATTGGCAGATGGCTATAACAGTATTTTCTCCGAAGAGTATACTTTTATTGAGGAGATAAATGAAATAACAAAAGGAGCAGAAGTGAAGTATACTTCAATAACGAAGTTCCTCAATATCATAGACCTTTCAGGCAATGATCTCTCTGGTAGCATTCCAGAAGGGCTAATGAAGTTGTCTGGTTTGGGTACTTTGAATTTGTCGATGAATCATCTTACCGGCGTAATCCCAGAGAACATTGGAAATTTGAGGCTGTTAGAGTCACTTGATTTTTCTCACAACAATCTTTCAGGAAATATTCCTCAGAGTCTGTCATCTATGACCTTGTTGAATCACTTGAACTTGTCTAACAACAAGTTGGAAGGGAGGATTCCTTCAGGGACTCAACTGCAAACGTTGAACGATTCGTCGATATATGAAGGCAATCCATTGTTGTGTGGACTTCCTTTACCAAACAAGTGTCATGGAGATGGAGAATTTTCAGGTAGTAATGAGACAGATGATGATGATGAACAAGAAATGTTATGGTTCTTTATTAGCATGGTTGCAGGGTATGTGTTTGGATTAGGTTGTGTTTGTTTTATTTTGTGGGTTAGTTCATCATTTAGGAGAACTTATTTCGGATTCTTTAGACTGTATTAGAATATATTTTGTGATGTTCACCAAATAGAGTTTAGTTTTTTGGTATGTGTCTGTATTGAATGAAATAAAGCATACTCATGCATGCATAGTATCTTGTCAGAATTATATTTCTAATAGATCATTATGGATTGAATGAAATAAAAAGGAGAAACACTTTATATTATACTATTATGAAAAGTAAAATACTCAAAGAAAAACACACAGCTTTATGAACTCCAGTCACAAAGAAGACCTACTGCCCGTGGCTAGTCAAGATTTCACATCAGCATCATAAATAAGCGCCTACCTTAACGCCCCCATTCTCTCTGCCTCTTTATTCTACCCAATATGAATCTATGCTCCTGCGCCCCCGACTATATAACACCCCTATCCTTCACTACACACTACTATCCCTATGATGCTACAACTACGCGATCTTTTCACTAAAATAAAGATCAATAGAATTCAGCCACACGATGAAATTTCGGTGATAATACTAAAAAGAGTTTTATAGAAACACTCAGACATTCAAAATTCCCATACACACAAACACTCACAAAGCTCGTGATGCCTAACACACAATACGCCAGAATCTCTTTGCTTAACACCTTTCACCGTCTACATTGTGGCTATTATATAGTAGGTGACATTTCAACGCTATAGCAAATTCTTGGCCATAAACAAAACTTCCCATCTTGTAGAGATAATAAACGACCCAGTCCTTCTTTCCTTCTTTATTTTTGTATCACAGAATCTTATTTCTCGATCATCAAGAATGCTTTTCGCTTAACGAAATCGTGATCTTCAAGATCTTCTTCAAAAATAAGGCAACAACATTCGCGCGAAAGACTGTGATCTTCCAAGATCTTCTTCAAATAAGGCAACAACGCAAAAGATTCTCAAATTGAATACTTGCTACCATTTGTCGCTTTACGGTCAGCGACATTAAATACTTTGACCAACTTTAACGCACTAACAAACTCCCTTCGATAGTTTTTAAGCGACAAATATTTTGAAAACCTACACGCAAGACATTCAACATATATTTTAAATGTTAAACATGAACATAAGACCAACTATCACTACATTAGGTCACATGTACGCTAAAACAGACGCCATAAAAAACATACAACCATACAAAGACTATACCAATCGAATATCCATTCATCACAAACACATGGCAATAAAAATAAACTACTCCACCATGTAGGTTCTCCTCCATCCAAACATCTCCCCTATTTGTCCCAAAACATAACCAAAGCATACTAGTTATAACATTTAGCTGTGAACACATTCATGCAAAGAACACCTCACCAACATCTAAGATCCTCTTCCCTAGTCGACTTTTTCAGCACGCCCAACACGATTGAGCTTACGCCGACAATCACCCATTCAAATATCGAATTTCTTCATGCAACCGGATAGTCCCATTAGAGCGACTGTCCTTCTCATTCGAGATCCCAGAACACTACATGTGTCCTTCCATAAGTTTTGGATCGATGGGTATTTGACTCTGAGCCGCCTTTCGTGATTACTGGGGAGGTCAATATGTTTGCGGCGCTGAAAGTGAGGATACCGTGAAATCATACGAGGATAGCAATCGGCTTCAAAGACAACACGTGATTCAAGCGCAGCCGAAAGGATTTGATAAAAAGAACCCGCCCCATATCAAACGAAGCTCCAGTCCCAATCATATACAGAAACTTTCCCAACGCTTCAGATACACTCGTATTATGCGTAGTGGGGATCCAGTTGGCTACACCTACTTTGTGCAACACCGCATATTTGACACTTAGCCTCAGATTCGGAGTCCTCGTCGCATGGTCAACGCCTCCTCCCAACACCTTGACTATATTACTCGGCCTCTATATCTCGTACTCCCCCATTGGGTCGCCCAAAGTATTCATTAATCGCCTAGGAGAAATTCCCAAAGTTCGGTCAAGGAATGGGCTACCTTTATGATATCAGGACTCGCACATCGCCAATGTCTTCGGCCATGTTACAAATGAACTCTAACAAGTTTTAAAGGCAGGGCCACCCACCCAATCCAGACATACTTTCGCTTCTTCAAGGATCCCCTATGATGCTGGGGAAGTTCTTCTCGAAAGTACCCAGAGCCAATATCTTTCTCCGCGAAATGATCCATCATTAAACAAACTTCCACTGTCTCTTTCTTCCCTAATCAGCATACATCGGGTCGTAGTGGACTTCAAATACATTCTTCGGAATTCTTCTATTCCCAATCCGAGTCCTATTCCTTAATAGCTCCTGCTTTCCCTAGTCTTTCTCCTCTTCTCCATCACCGCAGCCTATTATCTTCACCACTGAGTCCTCATCAGGATCATTAACTTGTTGTTCTTGCTCTCCGCACCTATCTGGCCATCGACACAGGCCAATAGTGTGGTATCACCTCCGCTCTCCTCAAAGAATATTTTCCTCCACTTCTTTCTCCATAGTATCACGCGAGCCTATGGGCCCTTGTGCTCGGGCCAAAGGTCTCTTTAGGCTTCGAGCGCCCCTCCTTGCCTCCCTCTCTCAGCTCTTCTAGCCGCTTCTCTCTTGTCAATTTGCTCGGGGCTCTCGGAGGTCCCGGCCTCACTCATCTTTCTCAGCTTCCTCTTCTTAGACTTCTTTGTTTCAGGACTAGGAATCACCACTTCAACATCTTCTATCTGCTCAAGATAACCCGATCCACATAATCACGAGCCTCTGGGGCTTGTAGGCTCCAAGTCGTCAACTCTTGCATGCCAAATGACATTACCCTCCGTGAGCTTTGTATCATATGTTTTTAATGCATCATCTCAACAATCAGCTTATCCACGTGTCACTGACACTCGTTCTTTCATGGTATCCAAGACTTCAGTGCTTGGTCCTTCAACAACATCTGGCACCACATCCTCGACAGACAGGATCAGTACTCTCAACAACATCTCTACCAGACTTAGCACCGGCAGATGGTTCATTGTTCATTTCACATCTGTCATTGACTGATGACTCGATGCACTGGCTAGCTCGATTAATTATTGAAGACACGAAGAGTCAAAGACTTTCAAATAATTGTCATCAAATTCTCTTCCTCCACAATCTCCTCATCATCAATTACAGTTTGGGACTTCTCCCCATCAACATCATCATCAGCATTGTTCCTCATACCCGATTTAGGGTTATTAATTTCTCGGACATTTGTATAATCACCTAAGTGTGTAATTTACAAGGATAGTAGGTACTTCCCTCCGCCTCGTGGAATCATTGTCAATAATCACCGGGGGAATACTTTAGAGGCATGGGCCGAACGGTGTCATCTTCTATTATCGCTTCGAAGTCTGGTTTTCACCTTTCGACTCTTGGCTCTTGGAAGAGTATTTTTGTGCACAATCGGGGGTTCAACCTCCATGCATGTCTCATCAATGGCTTCTGCAACCCTCTTTTTCCTTTGCGGCCTTTCCGTATATTTAGCCCTCCTCATCAGTTTCACTTGTTACCGTAGTATTTTTAGGAAAATCTAGAGCTGGGGACGGTTATGGGTGTTTTTGATGATAAAACAACTGATGTGAACTTTGTTGTGCGAATTTTGGAGTAAGTATGATGAATTTGGAAGGTTTTAATGGCGGTTTGAATATCAGAATGAAGTGTTTAAGGTAAGTGATTAAAAAGGAAATGGAGTGGTTAGCATCAGACAAATAGCCCACACCCATTACATTAACCGAATCATCAAACGGCTCTTTTAGTTTTCCCGCTAATTCACACTTCACGAGGAATGGACCTTCACTCTTGCACACCGCTATAGTCGCTTGTCACAACCTTCTGAGAACTCATGTTCTCACTACATCTCTGTAACACTTGTTAGACATATGCTGCTATAACCCTTATTTGATTGCTATCGATCAATAACACATAACTCAAGAGATGATCTCAAGTGGATTCAAACTTGGCCGCATCCAAAGCCTTTAGCTGAAGACATTCCGCAATTTATTTATCTCAGACTTCACATGTTCAACGAATATCACTTTATCTTCTACCAAATTTTATAAAATGATGCCTCGCTATCAATGTCCCCTCAAGTTCGCTCTATTGTACTCGGATTCTTTGATATATTGATTACCAAGTTGGTCACAATATAAGGTCATAGCATGTCGACTCATTATATTCTTCTTTCAAGCATCTCTGTCATCCATGCGAGTCAGTGAAAGCCAAATCGCTTTCCAATCGTTATGTATCTTAAGCCAAATTGCTGAAAGAGAGATTAAGTTTTGCTTCTTGCTGAACCAAGATACTAAATTATTCCCTAAAAAGAAGCATCCACCAGATGTGCTTTTTTTCTTTATTCTCTCAGATTTCCAAATTTCGCCGGCATCACAATATCCTACCAAAGAATTGTTAGTATCAAAAAGAATATATAGAAGTCCATACCCAATGCACTATCTACATATATTTGATGACTTCGCCTGATTCAAACGGCTTCTTTTAGGATTTGCTTGAAACCTAGCACAAACTCCAACCGAGTAGGAAATAATGATCTACTCACCGTTAGATATAAGAGACTTCCTATCATGCTCTCAGAATTGCTTATGTCCACCGAGCTTCCATCATCATCTTTACCGATTACCACGAGTCAGAAATGTGCCCTCTTTCGACTTGATATTTTCGAGTCCAAATTTTTTAACCAGGTTCTTGGCATATTTTGTTTGAGATATGAAAATGTCATTCTTCATCTTCGAATTTGAAATCCAAGAAAATAGCTTTAACTCACCTACCATGATCATTTCAACTCCGACTCCATTTGTCGCACAAATTGTATTCAATTGTTTCGACATCCTCAATCGAATATTATGTCATCAACATAGATTTGAGCAACCATCAAGTTTACTTTTTCATGCTTCGATAAACAAGGTCTTGTCGGGCCTTCAGATACCCCTTAGTCAAGAGAGGGTACTTAGTAAGTCTCGCATTCATGCTCTGGGCTTCTGCTTGAGGCCATACAATGCTTTATTCAATCGCATTTGTTCGGGACACTGTCATCGACGAATCCCCTTCGGGGTCGCTCTACATAGACTTCTTCTTCAACCACTTACTGAAAGTAACACACTCTTACATCCATCTCACACAGCTTTAAATTTCATCAAGGTGCTATGCGTGAGAACACATATAGCCTCTAACCTGGCAACCGGAGCAAATGTCTCCTCAAAGTCCACGCCTTCCACCTGTGAATATCCTTGTGCCACTAGTCTTGCTTTATTCCTAGTAACAACTCCTTGCTCATCAGATTTGTTTTTGAAGATCCATTTGGTTCCTATGACATTATGATCCTTCGGTCTTGGCACAAGTTCCCACACATCATTTCTTTGAAATTGGATCAATTCATCTTGCATGGCGTTTATCCAATGTTCATCTTTGAGAGCTTCATCAACATTCTTTTGGTTCACTTTGAAAATAAAAAAATGTGGTTCCCATAAGTCCTACCATTTTCCTATAGTCAACCGGTTCCTTTCTTCTTGTGTAATCCCTTGATCAATCGCCCCAATAATGTTCTCAAGTAAGAGGATTGTTCTTTTTTGATTCGACCGGCCGATCAGATAGGTCGATCACATAGCGCCATTGGCATTTTTTCCCGACACTATCGCCATTGTTGTTCGACCTCAAGTGTCTTTATAAAGCGTAACGCCTTTCCGTTGGTTCTTCATGAATTTCAACTCCTCGAATCCGCATTTCACTTTAATACTCCATAACCACCTGAGTTCTTTTGTTGAACACCCGGATGCCTCTTACTATTTCTGAGTATCCCAAGAATATACATTCATCACTTTGACATCAAATTTCCGCTTCGTTCATTTATCCAAGAATATAGCACGTACTACCAAATACATGGAAAATATCGCACGCTCGAATTTTCTCCCCTCCATATTTCTATAATTTGTATAGTTTCAGGCCGTGCTGGCGGTAACCCGACATGGACGCGCTCGCAGTTTGGACGCTCTCCTGGCCCAAAATTTATGGATTGCTTTAGTACGAAAGCAATTTACTCGCGCCATTGATACCGATTCTTCCTCTCTACTACACTATTTGCCGGGTGTTATTGGGGTCGTAAGAATTCATGGTAGCTCCTTCTACTTGTACGTAACTCGAGAAATTTAAAAATTTTCGAATCTCTTTCCCCACGGCTCTCCCGATTCGACAACCGGTTGTTCCTTCTCATTTTGAACTTGTAGTATTAGTCGTTTAACAACTCCCAAACGTATCGATTTTCTCGAGAACTCCAATCTACGCTATTCGAAAAAATCATCAACACACACGTATACATACCGCTTTCCACCTATGCTTTCAACTTGCATGGGCCCCATTAAGTCCATGACGCCTCAAGTACATGAGTCATACCTCACCTATTGTAACTTTAGGTGACAATTCTTGGTCCTGCTTTCTCCCGACGGCACTCTCCACACTTTATCTTTCACCTCGCTTAAGGTATCCACGTGGATGCCTTTCTTTGCGACAACTGGTCAATATTTCTATAAGGTGTATGTCCCACGCTTGTGCCATAGTTCATCATCCTCATCTTTTCTACCTCGTCATGGCTCAAACTGAGTCTAAACGTAGCTAGCTTATCAACAGACTGTACATACACGCATGTGCCACATGGAATCATTAACATTACATCCTTTTACAAAGCAGTAATCGCCATATCTTTCAATACATAATTGACTTACGCTGGAGCAAGGCTCAGAGTCAAATCTTTGACAAGAGAACATCACTGCTGCTGCAGCCACTTACATTTAACTCTCCTTTACCAATAATTTCTCCTTTTTCACCATCACCAAATGTCACATAGTCACCTTTCAGAGAACAAACACGAAGAAGATAGTTTTCACCGTCACGCGGTCTCGGAAATGATCCTACCATCAAAATACCAACTTGACCGATTTCGCCTTCAAAAGAGGGGTGTAGGCTACTTGACTTTACGCAGTTCACTTCTTTAATCTATCGAGTTTCAGCGGTCGATACTGGGCTCCTTCCGTCCATATAACTTGTAAAGAATAAGTGGCAACATGAATCTTTCTTACCACACAATCAAGTAGCATTCATACCTTTACCTCGCCTATGTCTCTCCACTAGTCGGCGATCTCCATGTCTTTGACACTTCATGGCCCAACCTCTCGAACAAATTTAGTTTGTCTTGCTTGAACTCAAGCCTTCGTCAAACCCAATTCCTGTGCTAGCCCCTGCGTTCTTTCCCACCTTCAGTATCTCTTCCAATATATCCGCTGAAGTTCATCATCTTTGTACTTTATTCAACAAAGATTCACTGAGAATTCAGGTGTTGGATTTCTTCATCTTGAGCTAGTCCCTCGCTTTTTAATTCCTCATTCTCACTCTTCAATTTGTTCCTCTCTCTGCTTCCACTTTGGTATAGACCACATGTAGCTATACCCATTTAAGGTACACGCTTGTAGTTTTCAAGCACTTCTTCGGCCGGGCCATGTCTTCCTCGCTCTCACTCAGAATACGCAGTCACACGGCTCACGACTCCAAATAACGCTACAAAGTTGCTAACTCGATCTCGCTTGCCCTTCTTCGCATTCATCATCAATAAGTGTCATGGAGTACTGGATTGCTTCTGAGATAGTCAGTATTCTCGCTTGAACGTGTCTCAAAGCCTTCACATTCTCTACAATCGAATACCTTTAGATTTCGATTGGCCAACACCGAGTTGCCTTGGCTCACGGTTTCTTCCATTTGTTGTTGTTTCGGCCAATGACCGACGCTACGCTACCACTACCGAAAGCGTTTCTTGCTGAATCTTTTGAGGTTCGTTGAAGCTCTTAGCCAAAGATGTTTATAGTTTCTCCCAAATCTTCATCATTTAGTATCCTCGAGGAGAATTTTTAACGCAATACCTTTCTTTTTACTGGCTCTCCTTCATTTGAGCTATCTCGAACGTAGCCGTTTCCTATCAATTCATCCGCTACATGGTCGATCTTGGCGCTTTCAATAACGGTTACCTTACGAGCGAACCTCGCTGGTAACGTGTCAAGTACTTTCTCACCAATTTTCATCACTCATCGTTCGCCTGTGAGTAAACGACTCATTAGCCATATCTTTCAGTTTGTTGTTGTACATTGCTATAGACTCATCATCATCTCCATCCTGTGAGTTTCAAATCTAGTGGTTACCGCCGGCTCAGCCCAGACTGCATCTTCGTGGTTCCCCTATACGGTTTCCAGAATATATCCTATGCGCCTTCGCCCCAGACATATACTAATTAACTTAAACATTTAAGTCAACAACATTGGAGATAAAGATTCATAGCCTTGTCATTTGTACTGCGAAGCTCTCTTTACCCTTCAATGGTCCAAATTTATCCTCCGATTTTGACGGTAAAAGCGAGACTCCATTATTGACAATGGGGAGCAAATTCATCCAACACGCATACCTCCATGTCTCCTCGTATCGCGATTTTAAGAACGCTCATTCTTGCCTTCAAAGAGGGCATAGCCGGTTCCGTCAAGGAAAGGTGGTCGAGTCGTTGACCCTCCTTCTTTGAAACTCTCCATAAACAAAAGGTTACACCGATCTCACTCTTATGTGATGTAGTGCCGCCCGATACCAATTGAATTGTATAATCCACCCGTATAACAAGTACGCACTAACCGCACAACTCTAAGTACTCAACAACTATTGGCGAAAATAAAATAGTCAAAAGTAAAAACACACAGCCAGAACCTGGCCTCAAAGGCCAAAGAGCACCTACGCCCTGGGGGCGCTTTGCCCAAATAAGGATTCCAATATGATCAAGAAATACAAATATGGCCTTACCTCGAATGCTCCTCATTCTCTTCGCTTTATTCTACTCCACATGAGTCTATGTTTGGTACCGACTATAACACCTCTATCCTTCACTACACACCACTATCCTGGGTGATGTGTCAACTACGTGATCTTTTCACTAAAAATAAGACTATCAGAACCAAGTTGTCACTGCATATTGTACAATAGTAAAGTGAGTTTATAGAAACACTGCATATCTCCACCTCTACACACAAAATAATAGGCTCACAGCTCGTGATATTTCAATACAATATGCGCAGTCTCTGTTTCACACCTTTCACCGCCCGCATTCGCTTAGTGTTAGAATCTAGTATGAATTTCATTTGTGATAAACACCAAATTCATACATCCCGGATCCTCAAAATGATATAAATTAATCTAAAACACATAATTAACAATTATGAATAACAGAGCACTTACAGTGATGCCAGCGGAAGTCTATCAACAAATTCTTTCACGAAGCCTCCTTTGAATTCCATCGTTGAAAGACTTCAAACGTAGCTCTAGTTGGTCAAAACGTATGGTGCTGAATCCCTGCTATTTGTGTTTACAGGAACATGGGTCGATTTGATGAAATCGCTAAGAATTTTCACCCTTCCCTCGATATTTTCGCCATACTTTTGGTGAAGTTGGAGGCTTGTTTTTTCTTTCATTTCATGAAATGAAAAACTTATGCTGAAATCCTAATAGGCTCGATTATATATGCCAAACCTAAAAGCCCAATCGAATAGTTAACGAGCCACCTCAAGTAAATTTAACTAAAACCGCTAAGTAAAATCAAATACTAACAAGTTGTTAATAGTAACTAACAAGTTACTAACGAGTCAATTCAATTCATCGAATTAATTCAATTGACCAATTAATTAATTCGGGTTCATTCAATGTCTATTTTACATTAATATCAATGTAAAAATCCTAATTGAGAATATTCGTTGATTACAATCAACTCTCAATTTAGCAAATGTATTTAATTTCATACGTGAAATATAATCCAACGCCACTCAGATGCTACAAGGACCTTCTGCGCCGATATTAGTAAGTTGTATAATAATAATAATTGACCAATTGCTATTATTATAACGATTAATGAGCAAGATTCCGGCACCGTCATAACCCCTTAAATTATCACAGAACTCCAAACTAAGAATATACAATTACTGCGAACACTAAGTTCCATTAATCACATTTAACCAACCCGGAGCAAATGAATCGATACACAATTGTCCCAACGAGCATAATAAAAAGTGGAACAAATTCTCATCGATTTCCAACACTCCTTAATTTTCCTGACGACACATACAATAATTCCTTTATCACGCGATTCAGTCGTAGGCTAACTATAAAGTAAGCCACAGCGAACACCCACAAATCTTTTTACTCTTCGAGTATGAACCTAATAAGCATTTATGGCGCCCCTAACCAATCAAGACAACTGCTACAGAGAGGCCCGATCTTCCTTCTATATCAAGGACGGATAAACTCTCTCCCAATATATTAACATCTATCGTTATACTAATCGGCAATGACCCAACATACGCCGCTATAATCCCCCGCCAAGTGCACGTCAGTCATAGTCAAAGCACAGAGCCTATAACCTGTATAGTTATATATCAGAGTTCAAGAATTTCGAACCTAAAATCTCTAAACAAATATCATAGGACAATGTATATACATATCTTCTATGAATTGCTTCGTCACGCCAGCCTCCCCCTGTCACCGTGACCGGCACCCCACGTAATGATCTAGTCCGTGAGGCTAACGTGATCAATCTTGACTACTAATCAAAACACCATGTTAGTCATATAATGCTTGTCGCCCCTAACTATCGCGATTCCACCAAGGCCTATGTTTCTAAAATAAGAGTAATCAACAATTCATGTTTCCTCTAGAAAGCATGAATTAACCCAGTGATTTAACTTTTCACTCATCGGCGATAACACATATATTATATTTCAACGGCCCTGCGGAAATAAATAACGGGTAACTACATTGAATGAATCACAAGATTCACGTAGCTTTTTGTCATCAATCGATTAAAACACAAAGGAACTTTTGTTTTAATCAATTACTTAACTTATTCTAGAAAGTGAAATTTAACTAGCTCCCACCGAACTTTCTTGCCAATGCTCAGCCTTTCATCGCTCTCGCAAAACCATACTGTTGAATCACGTGAAGCGATCTCAACTCCAGACGATGCTTAAATCCACATGGAACCTTTAAGTCATGATGACTTCTTAGATCATTTGCTACGTAGAAAGCAAGAGGATGTTGATTACAATCACATCCTCTTTACCGAAATACTACTTTTAGAAGCGCTTCTTACATTCATCGTCCGGTCTCTCAACCAAGGAATCATCATTTAATTAAGATTATCCTCGACATAGTCATGCATCTACTACGATCAAAACGGGTTTCAACCATTTCTGTGGTTCCACTCCGTAGGGTTTACAACACAACTCGAAGTGTGTGTTAAAACACATCTTTCTTATTAAATGCATATTGCTTTTAACAACATTACCAAATGAAAATGTATTGATCAAGTCAAGTTGTAATACCGAAGTTCAAGTTTCCTTTTAGTTTACTCACCGAGCATACTAGACTCACCCTCTATTATGGAAATTCTTGGCTAATAGCTTTTCATAATGGCACAACTATCCATAATGCTACTATCACATTCACATGTCAAGATCAACAACTCCATCCATTCCATTTTAACTATATTTACCTCTATTCTCTTTAAAGTTACTACCAAGTTTATTCGAACTGCGTGAATACCTTTAGTAAAACTTCACAATTCCAATCACGGGAATCATGCTACGCCATAGTCGCTGCACACACCACATGACCTCGACGCTGCATTACCTATGAATCATATTACTATTTAATAGGACTTCAACCCACTCTCATTAACGCGAGACCCTTACTAGTGGGATTGTAATTTAATGAAGAGTTACTTATTAATAAGAGAATATGTCTATTTATAGAATTTAATTTATTATGTATTTCAATCACCTCGAGCTTTATGACATCTTAAACTTAACAAGCAATGTCATGTAAAAGTTCTCACATATATATAATGCGATCGATCATAACATTGGCCACATATATGTAGTCAGTCTATTAAATGTATGAATCTAATCAAGCATTTATAATTTTAAGGTTGTAGAAGATTTCTTCAACATTTAGTGTATAAAACTTTATTTATGCAGCTATTTATCCTTAATTAACCTTTAAGTAACTCTAAGGTTCTTCATCACTCTTGATTCTTATTGATTTTCATCAAGATCAAAGCTGGGGCACTTTAACTCCATTATACTCAATCTTAAGCTTACAACTCTTAGATTCTAGTAGTATAGAAACTTTCTTTACATTCTCGCTTGAGATGCGGAGTTCCAATAACAACGCCAAGATCCATCATCGCCGATCACACAGAACATTCTTTCGTGGATAACTCGCTTTGTAATCTACATGCTACAACTCGCGAATAGCACAAGAAAGTTTGAAAATTTATACGAAAGCACGTCAACAACGACATGCTTAATACGGTTTCTCAACCAACAAAGCATTAAACGCCATTCATGATCGATTTCATTTAATGAGAATACATTTATTACTCGATGATTCACCATCCTAAAACCAATATAAAATGTTCCTTACCTGACGAATCATTATCTAGAAGATAAAATAGAGCTTTATAATTAACCCATGTATTCACATCTTATTTCATTTAAATCAATTTCAAGTCATTGAGTATTATTTATTCATGTTGTCATTTGTATCAACGCATTTAGCTTTAAATGCATCAAGAGTGGATTTCTGGATATAACCGAAGCGGTTCTAATATCGGGTTTGGTATCTCCTACTTAGAGCCACTAATGCATTCAAGTCACATATTTATTTCCTACTCATTTGTACTTCATAATGAAGAATCTATATGTACAATAAATTGCAACACTATAAATGGATGGAAATAAATACCACCTTCCTCCGTTATGCAATGAATGACTTAATATCAACTTTGGATTCGAGTTAAATTATGTCTACTACAACGACATAATACTAACTTATCCTATAATCGGACGCCAAAGTTTGTTTATCAAATACAACTCTGAAGTCAGTTCTTCACAAATACTATGAATAAATTAATTCTAGCTGCAGGGCGTGAAGAACCTTAATAGTAAATTATTTCATTCTTTGTGTCTCAACACGTTAAACACAATCCTTACTTGTATCATTAAACTAATAAATACATCTATGTTGGGAATGAAACTATCTTGTATATGAAATTGAAAGATTCTATCCATTTCCATGCTTTTAACTTCATTAAACACACAATTCCTCAATTACGATCTTAACAAGTACGCTTTTAAGACAGAATGATGTCTCATTCTTCTGATTTATATACTACTTATATCGACGATACTCTAACTCGTAACTTGATAGTATTCATACGGTCCTTTCCATACCCCTTATCAACTCGATGTATCATTCAACGACTCAAATCTTTCAATTAACTCTTGTATGTAAACATACAAAACTTAATTTAGACTACAATAACCTCCCATTGGGCTCCAAAATAGCCTAATTTAGTTCATCTCCTTTTTTCAAGATTATACTCAAGTCTTGTTCTCTTTTAATTAACTTGTATGTGAAACATACAAACTTAATTTAGACTAGTGAACTCCCAATTAAGTCTAGTAAGAGTTGACTTAGTTCATTTTTTCTCAAGATTATACTCAAGTCTCGCTCGAGTCATTATCCATGTGCTCAAGTTATTCAATCGTTTGTTGTTCAAGGCCTTTAAAGAAGAGTAGAGTAATGTTTCCTTAATCAATCACTGATATGGAAACGCAAGTCAAACACCCATTAATTTTCTACCCTTTAAAAGTGCAAAGAAAGTAGTTTGTATCCCAACCATCTTCATGGAGGATTTAAAAACCAGGCGCTTCTCTTATAACGTAGCCGCTTATCATTACACAAGCAGCCGATAAATTTCTTTTGTATCTTGTCTTCCAAATACGTTATGTTTGGCCTATATCCATGATTAACCATGTGGTCAAACCAGTGTTCTCGATAATCGATACCAAGACATTATATTGACAACAAAATTATTCCGAGATATGAGATTTAATCAAATCTCTTTCAATTCCTAAATGTTACTTAAAATCCTTCTTTCTATGCTTTTTCTTTAAAGTTCAAATAATGAAGCGAATCATTAACTTCAACTTATAGTTCCATGTTCACTAACTGCATAAAGTTGACGCGAACCGAATAGATAACTCGCTTATTTGGTTATACCATAAGCTTTTGTTTTCACACCATGAACCATGTTCATCATGTTAAAGAAACTAAATACCAATCACATGTCCTGAAATGTAGATACACAACATTCAAGATCATCCAATAGTTTTTCTCAATCAAGTTATAAAAGAGATCAAACTACTTATCATTTAAGACTTATAGGGCAAGAGACAATATGACATATCGTCTTCATAGCATCTATCACCTTTGATTGAATAAAAATTAATTATTCTTCATCATATCATGTGACTTTTGTTCACTGAACCAAAAAGCTCAGAACGCATCAATATGATTGAATCAAGCTTTAAATGTTTGTGGTATTTAAAGTTTTATCCTCTATTAAGATACAACCGGACAGAATTCGCTTGGAAGAAGACGGCCAGAATGACTCATCAACAAGTCATTCGACGCCTCCCTTAACTTATTTTATTTCACATTATAAAAGTCGCTGCATTTAGTTTGCCCAATGAACGGTGAATAAAATAGGTAAACTTAATGCCAAACATAATAGGAAATATGCAACTTAAAGCCAAATAGTGTAGTTCAAAACATCCATACGTATTTACAAAATGAATTGTAAATATAATCTGCATTTCAAATCTCACAAAATGTACAAGCGTATCAAGATCTACTATACTTAAATCCAAACTTAAACACCGCAACATTTTGAATTCAGCTTATAATAGTAGTTATCAACCAATTATGTAAAAACTACATAACTTTGTGTCGCTATACTATTCTAAGATGCTACCCGACTTTGTATTCGACAAACAAAGTTAAAGATCAATTAAACCTAAAATTACTTGGAATGATCATCCGAAAGCCCACAACGCTAAGTGGAAATCACTTCAACATTTATCCATCATATATCTAAGTGCAAAACTGTGAACACCCGCCATCACAACAAGGCCCAGATAACGCAACCATTTCACAACTTTAAAATTGGTTCGATATATTGCTTAAATTTTAATCAAGTATTAATGTTATTTTTAACTTTATTTAACCACGCATAGATAGCACATATTCAAGAACATAACATGAAAATAAATAAATAACACACATTTAGAGATATAGATATGCACAATTCCTATTATTTATCACATCACTTAACAAGTGAAATGCTACAGTAAGTCTTTATTAAAGACTTAACAAAGGCAAGTCTCAGATTCTTTACCTCCTTGAAACTTTCATGTCTCTGCCGTCTCATGACATGCTTATCTCAATGCCACCCATGAAGAAGACATACTACTACTCTAACCTAACTTAGACAAGACGCAGGCCATGGGTAGAAAGTACAAGAATGTTAAAATACGACACAATGTGTCAAGCATAACATTTCCTAAGACGCTGCACCGTGAAATAAATAAATAAATGAAACTAGGTCATATCCAAATACCTCATTTCCATTCCATAACAATATATATAGGCAAAAAAATTAAAACAAATAAATGCACTTAATGTCATATATATTAAATGAAATGAGATTAAATGTGTTCATAATTGACTAATTAATTACCCATTATTTTACAATTAATTATCAATTAATGTAAATTTTGAATTTAAATATATTCATTTATTAATGTATACTATTTTAATTATCAGCCACTTAAATCATGGAATAATTACTTACAAGTAATTCAATTCCAAAATTTAAAATTTAAAGTCACCATGAAACATATTTTCAAAATTATCAATTATGAAAGGGAAATATAAATCAAATTAATGCCATTCAAGATATATATTCACTATCTTAATGACAAAATTTATGATTTTAACATTTAAAACCAAATTAGTAATTAATAAATTTTAAACCAAAATAATTAAGCAAAAATTACATTTAGGTTTTCTAAATGGACGATTTAATCTCAACGACTAAAACCGCTGCCTCCGGCCACCACGACCGATTTGCGACGCCGGCCGTGCCGAGTACGCATCGACGGTTACGCCCCGGTTGCCGGAACGCCCAGCTTCCGCCACCGACGCGCCCGAGGTCCGCAAGTCGCGAATTTACTTGGTAATTCATTTCGCCAGCTTTTCCGCATTAATTGCAACTTTGTAAAAATGATTTGGAGGCTCAAAAATTCAAACAATTCTGGATTTTTTTGAACATCAACAATATCATTATTGAACACGTCCAGTTGATAGTTTATCAAAAACACTTCTAGTTTTTTCGATTAAACCCAAACAATTCAGAATTCAACGAATTTTTTCTGAGTAATTAAAAAATTCAAAAAATTGACAAACTCGTACGAACCTCAAAGGGTCAAGAATACACATATTTAATTTCGTAATTTTCTGAAATTTTTAAACATCACCTGTAAAATCGAAAAATGATTCTACCTCAAATTAAAATGTAAATTAATCAATTTTTAATCCCTTTCACCATGAAACAATTAAATAAATATCATCAAAATCAATTCATGAAATGATGATTCCAAAATTATGTGAAACATATATAAAATGGGTTGATTTTTTCTTCATTATATATTCATCAATCAATATATAAATCATGAAATAATCAAATTAACTAACAACTACGCTAACACACAATCAAATTAGATAAAATATATCAAACTTCGAAGAGGGCTCGAAGCCACCGTTAATCTGCATTTAATTTCATTTTATATAAACACCAAATTCATATATCCCGATCCTCAAAATGATATAAATTAATCTAAAACATAATTAATACCATGAATAACAGAAGACTTACAGCCGACGCCAATAAGCCTATCAACAAATTCTTTCACGAAGTTCTCCTTTGAATTCCATCGCTGAAAGCACTTCAAATGTGGGGCCGCTTCTACGGCTGCACACCGCAGGCGTCAATCCTACATTTCATGTCATGTAACATTGCCGATTTGATGAAAAATCAAGAGAAGAATTTTCTAATTCTTCCTGATATTTCGCCATACGGGAGTGAAGCGAGGCTTTGTTTTTTCTTTCATTTCATGAAATAAAACTTATGCTGAAAATCCTAATACGCTTCGATTATATATTGCCAAACCTTAAAAGCCCAACCGACAAGAATGAGCCAAATTAAATTTAACTAAACCAAGTAAAATCAAATACTAACAAGTTGTTAATAGTAACTAACAAGTTAATAATCTAGCCGAATTAACTATCGAATTAATTCAATTGACTAATTAATTAATCGTGCTCATCTCAATTTCTATTTTACATTATCAATGTAAAAAATCCCAATTGAGAATATTCGTTGATTACAATCAACTCTCAATTTAGCAAATGTAGTGTAATTTCATACATGAAATATAATCCAACGTCATCAGATGGACCTTCTGTGGCTCGTATAATAGTAAGTTGTATAATAATAATTGACCAATTACTATTATTATAACGATTAATGTAGCAAGATCTCGGCAATCGCCATAACCCCTTAAATTATCACAGAACTCCAAACTAGTAATATACAATTACTAAGTGAACACTAAGTTCCCATTAATCACATTTAACCAACCCGTAAATGAATCGATACAATTATCGCAATCTGGGCATAATAAAAGTGGAATCAATTCTCATTGATTTCAACAAATATTATATAAATAGACATCCAACGCTTATAGCAAATTTTACTATAAACAAAAACTTCCTTCAGATAATAAATGAATCGTCCCTTTCCTTCTTTATTTTTAGACGGTAAATCTTGTTTCTTGATCATCAAGTAATGCCTTTTTGCTTAATGAAATCGTATCTTTCAAGATCTTCTTCAAATAAGGCAACAATATCTTGCGCGAAAGATTCTCGTATCTTCCAAGATCTTCTTCAAATAAGGCAACAATATCTTGCGCGAAAGATTCTCTCAGCTCTCGAATAGTTGCTACCATCTCATAAGTGACAGCTTGGTCGCGACGCGAAATACTACCAACTTCAATGCACTAACGTAACTGATCAGCCTTGAACTGGACAGCTACAAACTCGGATCACCGCAACACCACTTGTCTCACCCTCTTAGGCTCGGGTTCTTCTTTTGGATCGCTTGATATTTTATCCTTTCCTTTTTCTTTCTTAGTAGGTCAGAAACAAACATATGATCAAGACATAGTTAGTTTAAGGCTGCAAATCGAAAAGCAACATGTGGCAACAGATTCAGATACCTTTCAAATTGCTGTCCGTATTGTTTTGTCGAAAGCTTCTTATGTTATGTCCTATTTTTTTACACCATCCACAATGGAAAATCACCCATTTCCTTAACGCCTCGCTCTTTCAAATCTTTAAAACTTCATTTTTTTCCTCTCCTTAGTTTCTTTAGCCTCGCCACCCAACATAATATGGGAGGCTCGAGAGGCATCCCAATAGTTATGTCCTAAGCGTGTACGCCACTCATAGGATTTGTGAACACGTAGAGTATTGCTGATAAAAAAGATGACTTCTTATAACAGCTCATCGACATAATCCGCGTGATTTTCTTACGAATGGTATAAAACATAGGATAGCATGTGAACAAGGGATACCACTTAACTGCCATGAACCACAACTACATCTCATCCTAGAAATATTAATTGTAAACTGCTCATCATGTGCCTTAATCTCAACTTCATCTCTCCCATTTTATTTTATAGCGAGTCAATACGCCTTTTGGACACTATCATCTAAAATCCTCTTTACTTTGACACATAATGGACCTGATTTTCTAGACATGGCAGACCTATCCTTAATCCTTTCTATGACTTTAGACCTTATTAGCTCTAACATAGTGATCAAAGGCTTATCCCTAGCTTCTAAAATAAAAAAATTGAATGACTCACTCCTATTATTGCATAATGTGTCACTGAAGACATTTAAGAAAAAATGCTCTACACCATTGAGAAGGGTTACCCGCATGATCTATCATCCAACTATGAGTATTTTCATTGAAATCCTTCACAAATTCTCTTCATTGCCATCTCTGAATCGCCTTTGCTCAGGACTTGGCAATCTCCCATAGTCTGTCTCTCAAATAGTCCCCCTCCCTCTCCCTCCACGTGTCTTCGGTGTTCATGATGCTACACATAATTTCTCTTTGGCAGCCCAGCAATATGTCATGAACCACTTGCTCCAAATTCCCTCGAAACATAAATATCAATGAATTGCTACTAATTAAGTAGCTCCGTACTCAATAAGTTGTGTAAAAAGTTGTATTAATTAATTGCTCGTCGAAATAATTAAATACTTCCCCGGGATTAATTTTCAAATCATGAATCATTTTCAATGAACCATCTCCATGTCTCATAATTTTCCTTCTCAACAACTGCCCATGCCAACGATAAGCCCATTATTGCTATCCAACTAACCTACGTTAAAATCGTCATTGGTAAAACCCTTAGTATGGCATCCATCCAAGCCTATCACCATCCTACATCCATCATAAGATCCCTCCACTAAAGGCTTTAGACAAACATATAGCCTCCTAAATACTCCCCTCGGATCAACCAACTCCGAGGTTCTAGCTTTAAGTCCACATATGAACTTCCGTGCCGCTAAGCTTTCATCAACTCTACACACAGCCAAGCAAAGAAGTGTCAACTATTCTACGCGTCTCCATTTATCTTTTTCAATGCTTCTCTTTGGTTCTCTTGCCACAATTAGGACTGATCTTGATGTGGAACATCTCATCAACAAAAACCTGCAACAATCAAGATCAATTAGTTGTTATAAAGATGAAAAAAAAAACCAAAATCACATTCAAGATAATTATACCTGAATGGCTGCAAGTGTTATCTCAGGAAGCACTCTAAATTGGCCCATCATAGAGGCCAAAAAGTGTTGTTGAAAAGGCGAACCTCATATTCTGACAAATCCCAGGTGCTCTCAGGCACACCCTCACCTACCTCAATACTCTACCCAACATTTTGTCTCTACCAAACCATATTGAAAAGTTGCAGGGAAATTCACACTTAACTGATATCCTCTTGTTGTCATTACATCCCATCCATATAGGCTTATGATGCAATACAGAATACCAAGTCAATGCTTCCTGCCTCTGCTTTACTTGAAAGCACAAACCCAGAAAGAACTTAGGATCTCTCATATGTGCATCTTTGAAGTGGACATACCTAAGCTTTTTCCTTTGTTGTCTACCAACTTCTTCTTCATCACTACTTGAAGCAATACTTGCTATACCATCACTAACATCACTCTCACTTAACACATTATCAGCTGCATCATCACTACTACTCTCTCTATAACCTGTAGCCTTCCTAAATTTGAACTCAACTCCATGTCTTGCATAAGAGCCCTTCCTCCTTGGCTTTGAACATGTTTCATCATAGTACTTCTCACTATCTGGCTCCATTTGAAACTGCCTAGCCATTTCTCCAATTTCTTCAGCTTCTTTTTGTTGCACTGCTATATTTTCTGCCCTAATCTCCCTATCTAAGTCATCATCAAACAAGTCAGATTCTCTAAAAAATGCAGCATCATTCTCATACTCAATATCTTGTGTATACAAGAAATCCAAATTTGAATCATCATCGCTTCCTCCTTACTGACTTCCTTTTTGTTTCAACAGATTCCCCACCATTTTCATTATAGCTACATAAGAATGGATAATATAGTGTACCTCTTTCTCACATACAAGGTTTTCTTTAACAGTCCAAAGAACTAAAGCTACAATATTCAAAACCCACCTGAAAACCCTAATTTAAAACCCCTAACCAAAAGCCCCAATTTTTAAATAATCTGAAATCCTAATTTTGAAAAACCTAAACCCAAATCCTAATTTAAAGCCCTAACCAAAAGTCCCAGTAATACGTAACTGAACGAAGTACTGAT
>JADFUC010000811.1:0-13844 GCA_019722365.1 Lithospermum erythrorhizon
AAACCATAGGTCATGGTGGTTAAACCGCTAGATCGCGCACCAACGATATTTGAACCGTTGGGATCCTACCGTAGGAATCGTGATGTAGTAAAAACTGGCAACCTTACTCATCGCCCTGGCTTATTAAAGGGTTAAACTTAAAGCCCAATCGAGTCCGGGATGGTAATCAACGTATACCGGCCCGCATTTAGTATAAATCGCGGTACCGAACCCCCCCCCAACCAAAAATTATATTTCTTTGAACCACGTTTGACTGGATCCTCATGGATAAAAATTCCTCGAGGTACGTAGTACTGGGAAGTCCCAAGTTCTACCATATCACAAAAGAAATTCATTGCAAAGTATGACTCGCAGACGTGAAATGAAGCCGAAGAGTTCGCATAATCTATTAACACGATAAAAACGTTTGGCTAATAAAAGCAAGATTAAAGTGTTACACAAAATAAAGTCCTAAGAAGCCTACAGAAATTCATAAAGCTAAAAAGTGATTTTGAAATCACGAAGTCCTTGCTTCTGAGCATCCAAGTCTTTGATCATATGCTGAAGTCGTTCTTCATCATCCTTGCTCGCTGGCACAGTTTCCTTCAGTAGAGACGTTTTTGCTTCAAGGGTTGATACTTCCGACTGTAGTGATTTCATGTCTTCCTTGTCTCACGAGACGGCGTGTGACCAAGGTCTAGCTTTTCCCCTGGCAAGGTCTTCCAATTCTCCTCAGTCTCTTTTGCATCTGTCTGACTGATTTCTTCTGCAACCTCTGCTATATGCTTTGATTTCTCTTCAATTTGTGATCTAAGCTGTAGCAAACGAGTGGAAGAAAAGGATAACGTCTGACGATCAGAAAACTGTAGAGATAAGATCGTGGAAGAGATTGTGCGCTTTGAAAAAGTAAGTTCAGTGTCTTCTAAGAGAGGCGTATTTGACTCGGCTGATATACTTCATTCAAGAGTACTTACCAACTTGATCTTGCATAGATAATATGTCCTTGGTTGACCTACCACTCAGCTTTTCACACAAGGCCTTCCAGGTATTCTCGATCACAGCTTGAGCGACTTTCGAAACAAATTGTACCCCTTCAAAGACAGAAGGTTGCTCAGCTGCTTCTTGATTTGGCATACCATTTGAATCATCCACCAAGGACCCAAGAATTTCCAAGTCCTCACTGAAAAAAAAAAAAAAAAAAGTCTCAAATGGGGATAAAGAACATATATATACAAGTAAGTAAAACACAAGGGGAAATGATGAACAAGATTTTACATTAAGCCCTGCACCACCGTCTAAAGGCTCGTTCGTGGATGGTAGAAAGAACTCTCCTCGAAGTACTTTTGACGGGTTTCAGCTAGCTCTCGATCTCACATACGCTTGAAGTTATTGGCCGGTTAACACGATAACTCTTCATCCTCTTCAAATATCTCCTTCCTTTTTCCAGCACGAGAAACTTGAGGGGTTGCTTCCTCGGAGTCCTAGAGTCGTCTGGGCGCAGGAGAATGGTTGGTCAGCTCTATTCCTAAATAGGCAAGCTTTTTACCCTTCCATGAAGCGTAATCGGGTTGAGGCCTACTGGATCATAGTCCTTCAAAAATTTACGATAGAAACAGAGGATGAACGGATGCTCACGCTAATCTTTTGGCATATGCCTTTTCAACCAAGCATCGTGAATCTTTATCAAGCGAAACTCGATTCATGATGGAAAAGTAGCTTCTGGTTAGTTCTGGGCCAAAGTACATGTATTTGAAAAGCCTCAACTCAACATCTAACGGCATTCGACGATAATCTTCGATTGCAAAGATTCGAATGTCCCCGATTGCATCCGAATTGGTGAGCAAAGTCGATGCTGATCAGAAGGTTCTCGACCTAAATTCACCATCAACTCTTCTAGGGAGAAAATTTGTACGGAGACTCAGGAAGTAAGATACTTCTTGCAATGGTTTATCACCTCCATCATCAGTAAAGCGACGAGTTCTTGACTCCAATTTGTTGCTGGACCAAATCACGGGATTGGTTTGAAAACGCCTATATGCAGAACTCTCATTATAGTATCTAGCACCACCTTCACCACTGTACTTAACCATAAGTGGACCCTCCAAGTCTGAGGGGGTAGTAGAAGGTACAAAGTACGGTAAGCCTATCCAAATTATACACGTAATGAATCGAAAACTTGTTCATGCCCCTCGTGATTCTTCTCGACTTTGCAATAAGATTTAAGCGCCGGTAAATGCTCGTAAATGTACCGCAAGGCTAACTCTATGACCTCTAGCCATGAAGCAGGCCATCTTAAATACCAATGAACACAACCCGTCGGATTTAGGAAGAATGAAAAGCACAAATCCAACAAGATATAAAATAGCAAGCTTCTCCATCAAGTCATCTCAAACATTAAGGTCAAAGAAGGCTTTGTCTTTATTAGACCATGGTCTTATCCTACTCTTTTGTTCTTTCCTTGGGGGAGGAGCACTATAGTACAATGGAATCTTACACCAAAATCGGACCTACCACCAAAGCAAACGCTGACGAGTGCTCTCTTTCTTTTGGACAAGATGAAATGTACGAACAAATATTTGCAGGTCTCTGGGGCAAAGGGCATCATTTTCCCTTTGTCCAATATCAGTAAGCTCAGAAGCACTCGGGATTACCTCATCAAATAGGCCTCCCAATATAGGAAGACCTCCCAGCCGATACATGTCCCAAAGTGATATAGATGTTTCCCCTATAGAAGTAAATAAGGTATTCGTAGTGGGGCTCCAAGACTCGCAGAATGCCCGGACAATGTTAGAAACACGATCATACGTGTACAAAGAAGCATACACAGCATCATATATCTCAGCAGCTACAAGGGTCCTTTTGCTCCTGCAAAGAATGTCTTCAGCCTAATAGCCCAATAGATATCGAAATTCCCCATCAAAATTGAGATCATCACCCCAAGTTACTTCATTGAGGCTTATCCGATTTTTCAGCATCCGCGACTTCACATCATGGTGTGATGAGGTGAGAAAGAAGATGGCGGATAATCTCATCACTTTGTCCAAAGGTCTTTATTACAGTCCACACACCACTCCCGTAGTCGCTTTTAAGTCAGGCGCGGCTCGTACGGCCTGAATGTGAGGAGTATATACAATGAGTTCTGTACGATCATCCAAGGTAGCATCAGATCCGTTAAGCAATGTCGCCCCCGACAATCCTCCTGAACGTGACTATCTCCAAAATCCTACGTATATAGAACAAAATATGTTGGGAGGAGAGGTTACAGGTATGCAAACACAAAGCATTCCACCCATATTCTGGGGCAAGTATCTCGTACGCGTATCCTGCCGCAAAGTATCTCAAAGTATTCAGCACAAGATTTATTGGTCAAGAAAGTATCTCGTGTACAAAGATTCGTACAAGTATCTCGGCTACAAAGTATCTCTCTCGGCTACAAATTATCTCGCCTACAAGTATCTCGTGTAATAAAGTATTTCAATTACAAGTATTTTAGGTACATGATCTCGTGCACGTATGTCGGCCGGGAGAAAGATTCGTGTACAAAGCCCCAGACAAGGTATCTTACCGCAAAGTATCTCAAAAATAAAGTATCTCGGCAAGGCGATCTCTGCCATGCTTATCTCAAATTTATAAGTATCTCAAAATAAAGATCCCGTGTATAAGGTATCTCGGCCGCAGTATCTCGGTACAAATATATCGTGCGGTAAAGTACCTAGCATACAAGTATCTTGGCTCCAATTTACTCTAAATGCAAAGATATGACATCATGCAAGAAACAAAAAGGGGCAAACACATAATATTCTCAAGAAAGTATTTAGGGATATTCAAACAAAATGACACATCCAAATACCTCAATCGACAAGCAAAGAATAGTTGGGACCGTGCTCCAAGCGAAAAAGTCTAAATATGGGAAGCGGAAGAAATTACGAGATACTCGAAAGTGAACAAATGACATGATGCATATTTTATGCTTTTTCGAATGGCCGGGGATTAACACTGAGACACATAAAGCAGTGACTAAGCATGCATGCATATACATGCTTCCATGAGAAACTAAAATAAATATTATGCCAAGTCGTTGAAATTCAAGTAAGCTCAATCATTGGTCAAGTTTTCATTGTCCTTATAATAGTGATAGTTCCTGATGAGATTGAAAAGAATACATATGGCTCCTTAGGCATGGACCTTGAACGAGGAATATCCCATTATCATGCAACAAAAGTTCCCGCCCAATGTTCAAACACGTTCAAAGCATACGATTCATTCTCACAAATTGAAAACATGTGAATATACTATATACGGATATGTACGTGTATATGCATGCAAATGATAGGAATGCAAAGAAATACGGAGTATTAAAGATGATGAGCATGCAAGGAAAAGAAAGTTCAAACAAAATTCTCCATACTACATGCATTCCCAGAAAATCACCAAACGAAAAGCTTCAAGCAAATATTTTCATTCAGCATAAGCCTGTGCTACTATGATCATTTGGAAATCATTATCCTTGATGTTAAGTTATCATAGTCATCAACTTAGAGTTAGCTACTGCAATTCATAATCTGAATTTACAAATTCGAAAGCAAACAAAAGAATTATCACAGTCATTAATGGTGAAATTTATAAAAGAAAGGCTGGAACGAACGGGATTGAAAACATATTCCTACAATAAAATAAGACATGATTTCTCCTCAAGATAATGTGTTTCAAGGGTAGGAGTTGTCACCTAGGAAGAAAGGAGACGTAGAGTCGATGTCGATACCGATACGAAATGGCAACACGAGCTCCAGTTGAAGCAAGATTTGAAGAAATTGTTATGTAGCTGCGATAAATCATTGATGGTGTTAGCAAATAATGAAGTAATGTTGCATGAGTGATCGAAGAACACCTGCACAATTTGCGCAGAACGAGATCATCGCTTGAGGACTGCTTAAGATTTTGCTAGCAAGTGCAAAGAGACCAGCACCAGCTCACATCTTATATAGAAAATGGGGGCAAGGTGTTTGAATACCTAATTTATCTCAGAGGCTTATCTTTCCATTTTAATTTCAAAAAAAAACTAAGTAAAGTTAGTTCCGATGTGACTTGTTGCATTGGAACTCATTCAAATATTATTCAAGATTCCGTGAGAGTAGTTAATGATGACTGCGATTGTTTTGCACGCTGAGGATGTCGTTACCGCCACCTATTAGTATCGTATTTCTTCAAAAAAGCTCGATGAGCAAGTTATCAAGCAGCAGCAAGTCTCATAGGTAAATTAAGGGAAAGCGGCTGCGGTCCGAAAGTGATTATTAGAGTGGATATCCATAATCCATGTATCATGCATGGATCAATCTGGTCAATAACAATAATATATTGACGCCGCGAGTCTACGCTAACGGCCTAATACAAGAATACCAACTGCTTTCAAGACCGTTAATAACAATAATACATGACTCGGTGACCGTGCTAATAATGCTAATCAAGCTCTCCGAACTACGATAGGGCCCAAAGATCTAAAATTGATCGAACTCGACTACTCTAAAGACTTGTCAAAATTGAGTACGTACGTCAAGTTCGAGGGGGCATTTGTTGGTAACGTAAATTTATTCAATAAATGTTCCAATTAAATTAGTTAATTAAGTTCCAATTTAATAATTTATACGTTGGAATTTAGTTAATTAAATCATGCAGTCCAATTAAATATTTATACTGGCTGCTTATTATCAAATTATAAACCTGTCAGATTAAAATTGGACCATCGACTATGGCCCGACATACGAAATGGATCATAATAAATAATTGTTTCCTCCAAACAAATAGTTAGAAATAATTAAAGAGTTTATTAATTATATCTTTTTAAATAAATAGAACGAGTATACTTTTATCGAACAAAATCATAATTATTCTTAATTGTTGGAAGAATAATTATCGGGAGATCCAAGTTTGCACTAAATCAAGTCCGTGCTTAAGTCTAATCGAAGTCAAGCCCAAATCCAAGCACATCACCTAATATGCCTATAAATGTAGGCATTCTCATTCATTTTACGTGACGGAAATTCATTTGCAGCAAGACAAAATGTGGAAGAAGAGAGCTCCACAAATCGAGAACTCTCCTCAACATTCAAGTTGCATCTCGAACATTCAAACTCAAGCCTTTGAATCTTCAAATATTCAAACATTCAAGTCTTCAAATCTTCAAACATTCAAGCATTCAAATTGTGTTCAAGAGATCGCTTATTCAAGCCCTTTGAATTGAAGTGTGTGCAACATCCAGGTGTTCGAAGTCACAAGCGTTCAATAATCAAGTCAAGGACAAGTCAAGTAAGGCCCTTTTGACTCAGAGAGCGAAGTAGAATCAGAGTAACAAATAGAGATCAGATTCAAATCATATCAATAACATTTCTTTGCAACCGCTATTTACTTGTCTTTAATCATCATCTTTAGGCCTAAGGGAAATTTTGTCGTTATTAAACGATACTCTTTTATTACATTATAATTTATTATTTGTCTATTTTTTAAAATTTTCAAACATCCAATCATTGGACATCACTTAAATTTCATTTATTCATCATTTCGATCATCCAAGGTTATTTTCGATCCATTTCAATCATCCAAGTATCAAGATCGACCATCTGCCTATTTAATCATTAAATTAATATTTCCCTTTAAAATTGACTCAAACACTATTTCGTGATGCATAAATTAGCATTCCATTCATTATGTTTGCTCCTTGTTAAACCCAAAACCTTAGGTATGTCACTTAAATAATGATTTCATTAGATTAGAATGATAATTCATTCCTTAGATGATATATTACTTATGAGAACACGATATTCCTATCTCAAACTTGATAATATCTTTATCATCATTCTCATACTCTTATAACTTCTAATGTATTATTTAATGACTTATATCTTTGATTGATTCGTATGTAAACAAACACTTTTCAATCAAGATTAATAACTATCCAACTTACTCTAGCAAGAACGATACTTATATCTCAAAACTTAATAATATCTTTATCCTCATTTCCATACTTAATCAATTCTAGTGTATCATTTAATGACTTATATCTTTAATTGATTCATATGTAAACAAAAACTTTTAAATCAAGATTAATAAGTATCCCACTTACTCTAGCAAGAGTTGATTTAGTTCATCCTTACAATATTGAACTCAATCTTTTGTTAATGTCACATTTGATGAGTATCACTCAACTATCTTTTATTAGGTTATTTAAAATATGATGTTTTTAGAAGAAGAGTAGAATGAAATTCATTCAACCAGAAGAACTTGTCCGTGTTGATGGTAATGCATCGATGTTCACTTTAAATATGATATCAATTTCTACTCAAGAAAGTTCAAATAAAAATATTTGAAATCTTAATGATCATAGGGTAAAGATTTATAATGTATGCTCTTATTATGTAGTCACATCCCACTACAATCAAGATCACTCGTTGTGTCATGTGTTTTGGTTATAAATGTATTCAATTAGAATATACAATCTAAAACTATAAAGTCAAACCATGTCAAGGATATCGGTAGGTCGGCCTTAAAACATTTAAGTAGGTATGCAATTCTATAAGACATTAAGACACTTCTTATTTTTCTTAATCTTGAAATAACAAAAATAATAATTTCATTTCAAAATATAGTTCTACGTGTACTTGACTACACAAGCAATACACGAACTAACTACACAAGCAATACATGAACCAAGTAAATATCGTTTATTGGTCCTTATATTTCATCATAAGTCATGAACCAAGTTCATTAAGTTAGAGAAACAAAATATCAATGGACACATCTTGAGATATGGAAAAACAAAAATCCTAACATAATTTAATGGCTCAAACTATCTATTAAAGACTTGCATTGCGGTGAAGAGATTAGTTACAAAAGAATTATATTAATCTACATAAAATCATCACTTTTAATTAAGATTAAAACTCAATTATCTTTAAATTATCTCATGTGGCCTTGTTCACCTAAACCTAAGTTCAAAGAAATTGCCTATATGATTTAGTTCAAGTCTTAAATAATTAATTTATATTTCATTTATCTATTATAAGCACATAATATATTCTCAATGGCTAATTAAGAAGGTCCGATTATATATAGTTTATGTAATACAATATAATTACAAGTCTTACAAAGTTTCCCTTTATCTTGTTTAATTCACATCATAATATTATATTTGAATTTGCTCAATTAATGGTAAATAAAAATATTTAAAAAAATGATGTCAATTCACAATAAAAAATATGCAAAGATAGATACTATAGTTCATAATACAAAATAAATTCAAAATATAATACCTCATTCAAAAAATCTAACAAAATGTACAAGATAAACAAATAATCCATGCACATGGAATCCCAAGACCTGGCTTGTTTGAGTCTCTCTAACACACAAGCTTTTATAGATGTTATGGTTAACCACATAAATCTAGGTGTCATTAAAGTTCATAAGAACATCTAGTAATCCTATGCCACCGCTTCCAGGGCCGAACCAGGATAAAAATATAAGGGGGAGGGGAACAAAGTTTGAAAAAATAAAATAGAGGGGAGGGGGGCAAATTGGAAAGAAATCAGACTTAAATGCATCATTTCAGCAAAATTAACAAAAGTAGGCAGCGAGCCAAAATACGGGACTAACTAATACAGGGGCTTAACGTTATGATATCAACAAAATTCGATCGACCAACAATAGTTTGAAATGGTTTATTACTAATTAACATTTTATTAATTTATAAATAAATGTTAAAGCATATCCAAATAAGAAGTGTAACGACCTCGAGTCGTGCGCCCTCGAGTTAAAGTCGTTATCAACACAATATATCACGAGTCGCATCTGATGGTTGACACAAAAAATAACTTGTTTGAAAATCGAAACACGAGTTTGTTAAGTGAAATAGTTCGAAAGTTCACAAATGTTTCCATAAAAGTTCAACCGTCGTGGCGTCGCTAATCCAAATCCAAAATGCAAATTTAATAGCATTACAAAGTCCAAATATTACATAAAGCGATTAATTGATTTTCCAGCACCAAAAGCTAAATACGAGATGCAGGTACACCAAAGATGGTGGTAGAAAAGATTAATGCGAGGATCCTCGCCGTCTCGCTAAGTACAAGCAACGTGTTTACTGTCGTCTGGAGGTTGGAGGGTAAGCTCGATAGCTTGAGTAGGCTTGATATCACCGGATGGTAACCTATCCGCGCCCGAATGAGTACCAGCAATTCTGTGATAGAGTTAAATATGTATAATGAAAGAACATACCAAAATACAGTAGCATCATAATAATAATAATCATCATCGGTATATATAGATTTTGAGGAACTCAACATGCTAATCCATGTTGTATCAAGAGATAGCATATCCACGTAATCAAAGAGAGTAAAACATCATAAATTGTCAAACCACAGCGGTTTATACCACAATCACAAATACCAAAACTCGTGAAAAACCAACATTGCTCAACATTTTTATTTCATTGGCATCCTCCCAATCCGACCTGATGTAAGACAATGCACCTGATAAGCGTATCCGACGTTTATATAATATCATTGCCACTTTCGAGGCTTCGCGTGTAATACAATATAATGAATCATATCCTTTTCGGCGGGCTCACACTTGTTCGCCCAGCGCGTACTCGTATCCTTTTCGGCGGATTTCTTGCTGATCGCCCGTACAATATCATAAAATATCCCGTGCGCACGGGCGACCTCTGTCGACTCAAGCGTACCGCGCATGCTTAATATGGTGTGACTACCCTCACATATAGAGCAAACGACAACAACCAACATCACGCTAAAGCATTACCAACCGCTGATAAAACATAACCGTACCCAGCGATTAATATCCACAGCAACCACAACAATCTCATATAAAACAGCAATGCGATAATCACCATGACCATCTTAATATGGCACCCATAATATACGTAATACAACAATCTCATATAAAACATACTACTATAATATACATAATACATCCGTCATACAACTGACATTTACGCTTCACGGTTTACGCTTTCATGTAAATTCATAAAATATTGTGTAGTCTATCTATTTATCAACATGTCAAAGTAAATAATATTATCCAGTGATAAATCACCGATTTGGCTAATTTTTCTTGAAATCATTGATCCATGGCTTGCTTTCCGCGTTAGGTTAAAACAAGCGAAATAATTCTACAAACTTAGATTATAAATTCTCTTTTTAACAAATTTTGTTTCCAATTAACCACTTTAAGTAAAATATTACTAGTTAAGCTTAAGCGATAAACTAAACGATGCGATATCAGTAGCCAGCATACAACCATTTCATTTTCTGCAATAATAGATTTCTAACACTTTAAACAATTTAACCAATCCAAAATATGGCACCAGCAATTAAACCATTTCTAACAACCTTTACTTGAAAACCCCATTACTAGCTTAAATCTAAATAAAACTAATTTAACCAAATATTCATCAACAGCATAAATCACGATTCCTGAAAATATAATGAGATTCGAGAACATACTTATACCAACAAAAATATTTTTTGAAAGAGTCAACCAAAAGTCGACTGAAAGTCACTTGAAGCCTGACATTTTCGTGGAAAACTCTATGGATATATGGTATAAATACAAATCCGTAGATCGAGGGATCTTAAAGTGCTTACTCGTTTATTTAAAAATACACATGTCTGATATATAAATAACGAGTACTTCTGATGCGGTAAATTCCGCTGATAAATCCACCGCTTCAAATTCTGGCGTGGGTGAGCTTCCTCAGCTCGCATTTGTAACATGAAATCGTATGATATCTACAGTTGATCCGCACGGGAGAGGTTGAATCGAAGCGGTTATGCGATGCGCTCAGGTTGAACAAACCAAAAACCCCAGTAATTTTCTTGGCAGAAAATCGGCTAAAGAGCTATAGGGTTTTGTTGATGAAATTATTATTATTTCATGAAAAACCTAAAGCACACTTATATAGGGTTAGGTTAAAAATAAAAGCTAGGATGAAACCCGTTAAGTAGTAGACGACTCGTTAACTACATTAGTTTGTTAAGACACTAATGAGTTGCTAATGAGTTGAACTATTTAATTGGCTTAATTAAATAGTAATGAGTCAATATCAATAATCTTTCAAGTTATTGATAAATACAATTACTCGAACGATTAAATAAGCTGATGATTGTTGTTGTCCGATATACACATAAATGTAGAACCACTTGTAATTGAAATACATTTCTCAATTATCTGATTCTCTTTAATTTCATACATGAAATATAAGTCAACGTCCTTGTATGTGTGTGTGACCTTCACAGCTCAGGATAATAGTAAGTTGTATAAATATGTAATAATTGACCCAATTCTTGTTATTAATAGAGTAAGATCTAGCGATAAACAATAACCCTTAAATTATCATGAGAACCCACACTAGTAATTGCAATTACTAAGTTAGAGAGACTAAGTTATGATAATACATTTAACTTATTTGGTAATGGTGATACACAATTGTCATGACGGGCATAATAAATGGAATCGATTCTGAACGATTTTCGACATTTTCTACCCAATCGGTACTAGTAGTGGGACACTTGCTACGTCTTAAATACTAATGTGGGACACTTCATTTTGTTCATCTTAGTACTAGTAGTGGGACAACTTGCTCTTTGAGTTGAACTCCGTGTCTAATTGAGTACCCTTCTTGGAATTACTCGTATTTGAACACTGCGGTGCACTTGTGTAGGTATCACGGCAAAGTCAATTAGCCCAACCGGCCGATCTCGATGGATCTTTATTCCAAGTATGTATTGTGCTTCGCCTAAGTCCTTTATTGAGAAACATTTACATAGTCAATCCTTGGTTGAGTTCAGTAACTCTATGTTGTTTCCAATGACAAGTATGTCATCGACATACAAGACTATGAATGATACACATAACTCCACAGTCATCGCCTAAGTCCTTCGTTGAAATATTTCATAGTCATGAAATGCGACAATGACTAAGATTATCCGGATGGATTTAAGCGTAGCCAACTGGCGGTAAGTTTCGTCATAGTCCGCTCAGAGTGAACTTGTTTGACAACTTTAAACTCTGAAGTCCCAGCTTTAGCTTGTCAGCGTTTCCGTTTTATCATGTTTCTTCTTAAATACCTATTTCACGCTCAATAGAGGCGAGCCCGCTTAGTGAAATCCAACAAGGACTTCAAACCTCGTTTGGTACACATAGAATCCATCAGTTACACTGGCTGTTGCCGTTTCTGATCCCACCATTAAAATTCTTCTTTTTGTAGAAGTGGGGCAAATCAACTTTCAATAATGAAAGCTTCACCGTACAGCGCTCTAGTTCATGGTGATCCTGTTGGATCTCCCTAAGGGTTGGTTCTTCCGGGTTTCACAATGGATCCAGAGCTGAGTGTATGAAAGAAGGTACCCGATTCTTGTGGTGTGTGATGTCATAATAACCCGTTCATTATGAGTATTGTAATATTATTTGGGGTTAGAAATTAAATTATGTTAGAGTTGTGTTGTTAAACCGAGGCGAGAAACTTCATCGAACGAGCAGTGAGCAACTCTTGAAATTAAATTATCCCTAGCGTGGCTTTTATAGTTATCGAAATGCACTTATAAATTAAAATTCAAAATCTTCTTAGCTGCTTCCGTGAGGCGAGAACTCCACCAATCGTTTACCCTCAAAATTTTCTTCCATTTTCTTCCTCATTCGGCGAGCTTTTTTTGGTTCTAAAATTTTTACGGAGAGATTTCGAGTCATTCTACGTTTAGGTAGAAAGTTTAAATCTTTTGGAGTATTTGCAGGTTTGAGGATGTTGACTTTTTTGAAATTCGAGTTGACTTTTGAGCTTTGATGTTTATTATATTTATAGAATTTGCCATTTAAGCTTAAATTATCGTATAAGAGTTGATAATTATCGATTTATGGGGTTGAAAAAATGTTGAGGATTTTAGTTGACTTTTTGACTTTTCTAAATGGGTTTAAATGATAGAAGTGTACTAGGTAGGTTTATTTAGGATTGTTTGAGGTGTAGTTGTGATTCTTAGATGATTAGAGAATTATTCGGATATTACAAGTTTCTAAGTTTGGATAGTGAGTTGATTTGTGATTAAAGATGGTTAGAAATGTGATGATTAGTTGTTAATATATAGACGTTAGGATGACTTGGCCCAGTAATTGGAACTTCGATCATTAATAGGAAAGGTTGCGAACTTCGAGTTGGAATAAGGTGATGGGGGAAACTTTTTGTTGGATTATTTGGGGAGTATCGATATAGGTTATATATAGATAGAATGTTATATTACTAGTTGTGTTATAGTAGTAATTATAATTTTGAATGTTTTTAGCGTTGATAAATTAGGATAGGTCCGGTATTATGATTACAAAGAGATTTTGTTTAGGCCCAACCGAGGTGAGTATCTATCTGCGGGTGTTGGTCTTATTTGATTACGGATATGTGTATGTGTATATATGTGATTTTACGTTGGAGTATATATTTGATTATGCATTGTGGGTTAGGTGTTCACGTTGTGTTTGTGGTGCTATAAATCGTCCGAGGTGTTTTTGAGGAGTTGTTGAATTAAGTATTTGGAAAAGGTTGTATATGAGTTGATATTGTCAGTTGAGTTGTTTGTCCGGTATCTTGCTTCGTTCCTAGTACGATTTGGTGAGTTACCCTGCATTGCCTAATGCTGATTCGGTATTCTTACGTACGCTTATTCTGATTCGGTGATAGCTTATGTCGGCGGGCATAAGTTTATCTGAGTTGAGGTTGATTATATGCTTGGCGTTAGTTGAGAAACCGGACTTATATTGGTTGTAGAATTGTTGAGTTGATACTATTGTTGAGTTGTTGAGTTGAAATACTATTT
>JADFUC010000011.1:0-15255 GCA_019722365.1 Lithospermum erythrorhizon
ATCAATTGTACTTCGTTCAGTTACGTATTGCTATAGGCCCAATGATGGTGATACGCTAATGTTAGTTAAAGTTTGAATTAATGGACTCACGAGGTGTAGATGAAGGTTGACAAAATTCGAAGGGACAATGGAGTATTAACAGAGTGTGGTAGAGATATACGTGTTCGCGCACATAATTCGGAGACATGGATTATGAGAATGAGCTGTCGTGGTGGTATCTTTGTGAGGACTTGGTAGTTTTGAGGAGTATTGTGACTTGAGAGTAATTGGTATCATAGGAGGAAGACAGAGGTTGTTGGCCGTTACTCACAGAGGACAATTCACACTTATGATTCTGGTTAATGGATTCGGAGACATGCTTGATGGGGGTGATAATTGAATTGTTACGAATAGATCTGCAAGTTTTCTCTGTAAGGTTGAATCATTATGTGAAGTGTGGTATAAAAAGTTGATGTGGAAGCGATTATAAGAATCGTGGATTTGGTAATGGTCATGAGGACGTGAGTCAGATGTTAGCGTGGTTGTGAATTAATGATAAAGCGGATCCGGATGTCGATTAAGAATTTTAACAATGAAATTCATGAATTCAAGGACAAATAGATGGGAAGGTTATGTGTTGATTCGATAGAAAGGCCTTATCAGAAAGTAGTGACTATGGTATAAGGATATAAGACGTATTGAAGTGTAAGACTTGAGTTAACAGAGATGATAATGTCAGTAAGAGGAAGGTTGCTCACGGTAATACTAACTTCAGCTTGATGTTAGGATAAGCGCCCATTAGGAAGCTATTGAAGAGATGTTGAATTCTAATATTGCTGGAATGAGACGAGAGGAAAGGAAAATGACTCTAATAAGTGATGAAGAGCTCTGAGGAAAGAATGGAACTTGATATGACTACAATTGAGAATAAGTTTCGGAGATGTTAAATTATTGAAGGAATGACATTGGGTGAATACTATTATATAGCTAAGTGAATAGAATTTGGTTCATAAAGTCTTATCTACGGAGAAGGAGGTCTAAAGGAAGGTAGGAAGTGAGCCTTTGTTTATATCCCCTGGCACAATTTTTGGATAGAAGCTTACGTTACTTGATACTTCTTTGGTATAAAAGTTCAGAATGAAGTGTGATGTGAAGAGGAATATGGTAGGTGGAAATTTTCAATTTGATTGGAACCTGAGACATTGGGAGTGAGACTATGTGAAAAGGGGATATTGATAGCTATTGGAGCTAGTAATAAGTTGTTCTGATAAAGGGTTATCAAGCAGATGGTGTGAATGATCGGTTAACATTGTTGTATGGAGGATATATACATGCATGTTGTTGGAATTGTCCTGTGGGAAGTCAGATGTTGATAAATTGTGGTAAGACTACAAATATATGATGTTAACAATGAGCCTAGGGTATGTATGCTATGGTAAAATTGAGATAATGATAACTTTATGAGATGTTATGGCATGACATGGTGTTGATATAAATGGAAATAGCGAGGTCTGAGGAAAGACACGATGTTGATCTATACGATGATGAAATCATGATGGTATGAGAATGGTAAATGAACGTATATGAAGTGTATCGTGGTAATGTATTGATGAATGGTGATGTGATGCTATATATTTATACATACCTAGGTAGATTATATGTGCATGTTTATTAAGGTGGATATAACTATACTATGAAGTGGTGTTTTAAGAGGTATATATGCGGGGTAATGCAATGGTGGGAGTTTTGATGGAAGATTTACTTGCACGTGTGAATCTGAAGAAAGTCAACAACGAGGTGATATTATGACCACGAATTATGGCGGATCTGACTGATACTCCGGTGATGTATATTGATTTTGAGTGGTAATGATGGTTGATTTATGATATTGTCTGTAATAAAATATGAATTGATGGGTGTTAGTGTAATATGGGATATGAGAGGGCGTATATAAAGTAGTTGAAATTTATATGACATACGATGATTAATAGCTATGTTGGACAAATGTATGATTGAGTGACAAGATGTCATGATATTCGGTAATAAAATTATTGAAAGGCGAGTTGGGAAGATAAAAAAAAAAAAATAAGATGTATGTAAATTTAGAGGGGCGAAAGTACATAAAGGTAGGTAAGCTGTGATAACCGTTCGTGTTAATATTATGAAATAGTATACTAGTTGCTCGGTGGAGTATTTCGAGGAGAAATCGGAAATTTTCGAAGTTGAATCGTTGGAGATACGACGAATCGATCGGTTGGTAGTGCAGTTCGGTATTTAAGATTAAAAAACTTCGAGCAGTTGCGTTCGGATAGGAAAAATCTTGGATTTCGTTTGGCCCCAAATAAACTTCGATCGTCTGAAATAAAATAGAATAAACGATTTTCTCGAGAACATCATTAAATGGCTTCTTTATTAGGGAACATTGAAAAAAACTTCGAGCAGTTGCGTTCGGATAGAAAAATACGTTTTTCTCGTTTTGGCTGAAATAAACTTCGATCGTCTGAAATAAAATAGAATAAACTTGATTTTCTCCTAGAACATCATTAAATGGCCAATGGGGTATTGAAAAAAAACTCGAGCGGTTAGATTCGGATAGGAGAAAATGCCGTTTTCGTTTTATTTAAATAAACTTCGATAAATGCGAAATAAAATAAGTCGCTTGATTTTCTCCTAGAACATCATTAAATAAGCCTAATATCGGAACATTGAAAAAAACTTCGAGCAGTTGCGTTCGGATAGGAGAAAAATACGTTTCGTTTTTTGGCCCCAAATAAACTTCGATCGTGCGAAATAAAATAGAATGCTTGATTTTCTCCTAGAACATCATTCGTAAGCTAATAGGGGAACATTGAAAAAAAACTCGAGCAGTTCGTTCGGATAGGAGAAAAATACCGTTTCTCGTTTGGCCCCAAATAAACTCGATCGTCTGAAATAAAAGCGAGAATAAACGATTTTCTCCTAGAACATCATTAAGTAAGCTAATATTAGGGAACATAGAAAAAAAAAACTCGAGCAGTTGCGTTCATATGGGAATACCGTTTTCGTTTGGCCCAAATAAACTCGAGCGTCTGAAATCAAGCAGGAATCGCTTGGTTCTGCTCCTAGAACTTCATTCGTAAGCTAACAATGGGAACATTGAAAAAAAAACTTCGATCGGATTGCGTTCGGATAGGAGAAAATGCCGTTTTTCTCGTTTAGCTAAATAAACTTCGAGCGTCTGAAATAAAATAGAATCGCTTGATTTTCTCCCTAGAACATCATTCGTAAGCTAATAATGGGGAACATTGAAAAAAAAACTTCGAGCGGATTGCGTTCGGATACTAGGAGAAAATACCCGTTTTCTCGTTTTAGCTAAATAAGCTTCGAACGTCTGAGGGAAATAAATAGAATAAACGTTTTTCTCCTAGAACATCATTTGTAAGCTAATATTAGGGGAACATTGAAAAAAAACTCGAACGGATTGCGTTCGGATAGGAGAAAATGCCGTTTTCTCGTTTCGGCCCAAATAAACTCGAACGTACGAACTAAAATAGAATCGCTTGATTTTCTCCTAGAACATCATTCGTAAGCTAATATTAGGGGAACATTGAAAAAAAACTTCGTCGGATTAGCGTTCGGATAGGAAAATGCCGTTTTCTCGTTTTGGCTAAATAAACTTCGAGCGTCTGAAATAAAATAGAATGGCGATTTTCTCCTAGAACATTATTAAGTAAGCTAATATTAGGGGAACATTGAAAAAAAGCTTCAGGCAGTTGCGTTGGATATAGGAGAAAATACCGTTTTCGTTTTGGCCCCAAATAAACTCGAGCGTCTGAAATAAAATAAAATCGCTTGATTTTCTCCTAGAACATCCTTCGTAAGCTAATATTAGGGAACATTAGCTTCGATCGGTTGCGTTCGGATAGGAAAATACCGTTTCGTTTATTAAATAAACTCGAGCGTCACGAAATAAAAATAGAAGATAAACGATTTTCTCCTAGAACATTATTAAGTAGCTAATATTAAGGGAACATTGAAAAAAAACTTCGATCGGTTAACGTTCGGATAGGAGAAAAATGCCGTTTTCTCGTTTTGGCCCCAAATAAACTCGAGCGTCGAAATAAAAATAGAATCGCTTGATTTTCTCCTAGAACATCATTCGTAAGCTAATATTATCGGAACATTGAAAAAAAACTTCGGGCAGTTGCGTTCGGATGGGAGAAAATACCGTTTCGTTTGCTAAACTCGCTTCAATCGTCTATCATCGGAAATAACGATTTTCTCCTAGAACATCATTAAATAAACTAATATTAGAAATTGTTGAAAAAAACTTCGAAGACGGTTGCGTTCGGGATAGGAAGCATGCCGTTTCGTTTGGCAGCCCCAAATAAATTTCGATCTCGTACGAAATAAAGCAGAGATGAAACTTGATTTTTCTCCTAGAACATCATTCGTAAAGCTAATAGGGAACATTGAAAAAAACTTCGAGAGCCAGTTGCGCGTTCATATAGGAGAAATACCGTTTCGTTTTGGCCCCAAATAAGCTTCGAGCGTCTGAAATAAACGAGAATCGCTTGATTTTCTCCTAGAGCATCATTAAATAGCTAATATTAGGGGAACATTGAAAAAAAAACTTCGATCCGGTTAGATTAGGATAGGAGAAAATACCGTTTTCGTTTGGCCCAAATAAACTTCGAGCGTCACGAAATAAAATAGAATCGCTTGATTTTCTCCGAGAACATCATTAAGTAAGCTAATATTAGGGGAACATTGAAAAAACTTCGAGCAGTTGCGTTCGGATAGGAAAAATACCGTTTTCGTTTTGGCCCCAAATAAGCTTCGAGCGTCTGAGAAATAAAATAGGAAATCGCTTGATTTTCTCCTAGAACATCATTAAATGAAAAGCTAATATTGGGAACATTGAAAAAAAGCTTCGAGCGGATTCGTTCGGATAGGAAAAATCTTAGTTTTCACCGTTTTGGCTAAATAAACTTCGAGCGTCTGAAATAAAATAGAGATAAACGATTTTCTCCTAGAACATCATTAAATAGCTAATAGGGGAACATTGAAAAAAAAGCTTCGATCAGTTGCGTTGGATAGGAGAAAATAGTTTTCGTTTTGGCTAAATAGCTTCGAGCGTACGAGAAATAAAATAGAATCAACAGTTGCACTCCTAGAACATTGATAAGTAATCTAATATTAGGGGAACATTGAAAAAAACTTCGAGCAGTTGCGTTCGGATAGGAGAAAATACCGTTTTCGTTTTTGGCCCAAATAAGCTTCGAGCGTGCGAATAAAATAGAATCGCTTGATTTTCTCCTAGAACATCATTCGTAAGCTAATATTAGGGGAACATTGAAAAAAAACTCGAACGGATTGCGTTCGGATAGGAGAAAATGCCGTTTTCTCGTTTCGGCCCAAATAAACTCGAACGTACGAACTAAAATAGAATCGCTTGATTTTCTCCTAGAACATCATTAAATGGCTATATTAGGGGAACGATGAAAAAAAACTTCGATCGGATTGCGTTCGGATATAGGAGAAAATGCGTTCGTTTTTGGCCCAAATAAACTTCGAGCGTCACGAAATAAATAATCGCTTGATTTTTCTCCTAGAACATCATTAGTAAGCTAATATCGGAACATTGAAAAAAGAAAAAAACTCGAGCAGTTGCGTTCGGATAGGAGAAAAATGCCGTTTTCTCGTTTTGGCCCCAAATAAACTCGATCGTCTGCGAAATAAAATAGAATCGCTTGATTTTCATCCTAGAACATCATTCGTAAGCTATCTCGAGGGAACATTGAAAAAAACTCGAGCAGTTGCGTTCGGATAGGAGAAAAATACCGTTTTTCTGGTTTGGCCCAAATAAACTTCGATCGTCTGAAATAAAGCAGAATAAGCTTGATTTTCTCCTAGAACATCATTAGTAAGCTAATATTAAGGGGAACATTGAAAAAAAAACTTCAGGCAGTTGCGTTCATATAGGAGAAATACCGTTTTCGTTTTGGCCCAAGTGAACTTCGAGCGTCACGAAATAAAAGCGAGAGTCGACGATTTTCTCCTAGAACATCATTAAAGTAAGCTAATATTAGGGAACATTGAAAAAAACTTCGATCGGATTGCGTGGGATAGGAGAAAATACCGTTTTTCGTTTGGCCCCAAATAAACTTCGAGCGATAAAGCAAATAGAATCGCTTGATTTTCTCCGAGAACATCATTAAATAAGCTAATATTAGGGAACATTGAAAAAAAGCTTCAGGAAGCAGTTGCGTTCGGATAGGAGAAAAATACGTTTTCGTTTTATTTAAATAAACTCGAGCGTCTGAAATAAAATAGAGATAAACGATTTTTCTCCTAGAACATCATTCGTAAGCTAATATTAGGGAACATTGAAAAAAAAACTTCGATCGGATTGCGTTCGGATAGGAGAAAAATACCGTTTTCTCGTTTTGGCCCCAAATAAACTTCGAGCGTCTGAAATAAAATAGAATCGCTTGATTTTCTCCTAGAACATCGCCGTAAGCTAATATTATCGGAACATTGAAAAAAAACTTCGAGCGGATTGCGTTCGGATGGGAAAATGCCGTTTTCGTTTTGGCCCCAAATAAACTCGATCGTGCGAAATAAAATAGAATCGCTTGATTTTCTCTAGAACATCATTCGTAAGCTAATATTAGGGGAACATTGAAAAAACTCGAGCAGTTGCGTTCGGATAGGAGGAGAAAAATGCCGTTTTTCGTTTTGGCTAAATAAACTCGATCGTCTGAAATAAAGCAGAGATAAACGATTTTCTCTAGAACATCGTTCGTGGAAATTAATATTAGAGCGTTGAAAAAAACTTCGAGCAGTTGCGTTCATATAGGAGAAATACCGTTTTCTACGTTTTGGCCAAATAAACTTCGAGCGTCTGAAATAAAGCGAGAATCGGCTTGATTTTCTCCTCGAACATCGTTAAATTAAGCTAATATTAAGGGAACATTGAAAAAAAAACTTCGATCGGATTGCGTTCGGATAGGAGAAAATGCCGTTTCGTTTTGGCCAAATAAACTCGAGCGTCACGAAATAAAATAGAGATAAGCGATTTTCTCGAGAGCATCATTACGTAAAGCTAATATTAGGGAACATTGAAAAAAAAGCTTCGAGCAGTTGCGTTCGGATAGGAAAATACCGTTTTCGTTTGGCCCAAATAAACTCGATAAATGCGAAATAAAAATAGAATCGCTTGATTTTCTCCGAGAACATCATTCGTAAGCTAAATATTAAGGGAACATTGAAAAAAAAGCTTCGAGCAGTTGCGTTCGGATAGGAGAAAATACCGTTTTTCGTTTTGGCCTTTAAATAAACTCGATAAAATGCTGAGGAAATAAATAGAATCGCTTGATTTTCTCCTAGAACATCATTATTAAGCTAATATTAGAACATTGAAAAAAAACTTCGAGCAGTTGCGTTCGGATAGGAGAAATACCGTTTCGTTTTGGCCCCAAATAAACTTCGATAAATGCGAAATAAAATAGAATAAAGCAGTTTTCTCCTAGAACATCATTAAGTAAGCTAATATTAGGGAACGTGAAAAAAACTCGAGCAGTTGCGTTCATATAGGAGAAAAATGCCGTTTTCGTTTTGGCTAAATAAACTCGATCGTCTGAAATAAAAGCGAGAATCGCTTGATTTTCTCCTAGAACATCATTCGTAAAAGCTAATGGGGAACATTGAAAAAAAACTTCGAGCGGATTGCGTTCATATAGGAGAAAATGCCGTTTTCGTTTCGGCCCAAATAAACTCGAACGTACGAACTAAAATAGAATCGCTTGATTTTCTCCTAGAACATCATTCGTAAGCTAATATTAGGGGAACATTGAAAAAAAACTCGAACGGATTGCGTTCGGATAGGAGAAAATGCCGTTTTTTCGTTTCGGCCCAAATAAACTCGAACGTACGAAATAAAATAGAATCGCTTGATTTTCTCCTAGAACATCATTCGTAAGCTAATATTAGGGGAACATTGAAAAAAACTCGAACAGTTGCGTTCGGATAGGAGAAAATGCCAGTTTTCTCGTTTTGGCTGAAATAACTTGACGTCTGAAATAAAATAGAATAAACGATTTTCTCCTAGAACATTATTCGTAAGCTAATGTGAGAACATTGAAAAAAACTTCGATCAGTTGCGTTCGGATAGGAGAAAATACCGTTTTCGTTTTGGCTAATCTTCGAGCGTCTGAAATAAAATAGAATAAACGATTTTCTCCTAGAACATCATTAAGTAGCTAATATTATCGAACATTGAAAAAAAAAGCTTCGAGCAGTTGCGTTCGGATAGGAAAAAATACCGTTTTCGTTTTAGCCCAAATAAACTCGATAAATGCAAAATAAAATAGAATAAGCTTGATTTTCTCCTAGAACATCATTAAATAGCTAATATTATCGGAACATTGAAAAAAAAAAACTTCGAGCAGTTGCGTTCGGATAGGAAAAAATACGTTTCGTTTAGCTAATCGCTTCGTCGTCTGAAAATAAAACGAAATCAGCAATTTTCTCCCTAGAACATCATTAATGGCTAATATTAGGGGGTTATTGAAAAAAAAACAAACGGATTGCGTTCATATAGGAGAAATCTGCCGTTTTTCGTTTTGGCCCAAATAAACTTCGAGCGTCTGAAATAAAAGCAGAATCGCTTGATTTTCTCCTAGAACATCATTAAATGTAGCTAATATTAGAGAACATTGAAAAAAAAACTTCGATCGGATTGCGTTCGAGAAAATGCCGTTTTCTCGTTTTGCAGCTAAATGGCTTCGAGCGTCTGAAATAAAATAGAATCAACGATTTTCTCGCAGAACATCATTAAGTAGCTAATATTAGGGGAACATTGAAAAAAACTCGAGCGGATTAGCGTTCGGATAGGAGAAAAATACCGTTTTCGTTTAGCTAAATAAGCTTCAGACGTCACGGAAAATAAAATAGAGAGATAAAGCTTGATTTTCTCCAGAACATCATTAAGTAAGCTAATATTAGGGAACATTGAAAAAAACTTCGAGGATTCGCGTTCGGATAGGAAGAAAATGCCGTTTTCTCGTTTTGGCTGATAAACTCGAGCGTCACGAAATAAAATAGAAGATAAACGATTTTTCTCCTAGAACATCGGTAAGTAAGCTAATATTAGGGGAACGATTGAAAAAAACTTCGATGGATTGCGTTCGGATAGGAGAAATGCCGTTTTTCGTTTTGGCCCAAATAAACTTCGAGCGTCGCAATAAAATAGAATCGCTTAGATTTTCTCCTAGAACATTATTAAGTATAGCTAATATTAGGGGAGCGTTGAAAAAAAAGCTTCGATGGGATTGCGTTCGGATAGGAGGAGAAAATGCCGTTTTCGTTTTTAGCCCCAAATAAACTTCCGAGCGTCTGAAATAAAATAGAATCGCTTGATTTTTCTCTAGAGCGTCATTATTAAGCTAATATTATCGAACGTTGAAAAAAAGCTTCGGAAGCGGATTGCGTTCGGATAGGAGAAAAATACCGTTTTTCGTTTTGGCTAAATAAACTTCGATCGTCTGAAATAAAATAGAATCGCTTGATTTTCTCTGGAAACGTCATTCGTAAGCTAATATTAGGGGAACATTGAAAAAAACTTCCAGAGCGGATTGCGTTCGGATAGGAGCGTCACCGTTTTCGTTTGGCTTAAATCGCTTCGATCGTCACAATAAAGCAGAGTCGCTTGATTTTCTCCTAGGGCATCATTCGTAGCTAATATTAGAACATTGAAAAAAAAAACTTCGAGCAGTTGCGTTCGTATAGGAGAAATGCCGTTTTCTCGTTTGGCCCAAATAAACTCGAGCGTCACGAAATGCAAAAGCAGAATCGCTTGATTTTCTCCTAGAACATCATTATTAGCTAATATTAGGGGAACATTGAAAAAAAAAACTTCGATCCCGGTTCGTTCGGATAGGAAAATCGTTTTTCTCGTTTGGCTAAATAAACTCGAGCGTCTGAAATAAAATAGAGATAAAGCTTATTTTCTCGAGGAACATCATTCGTAAGCTAATATTAAGGGAACATTGAAAAAAAAACTTCGAGCAGTTGCGTTCGGATAGGAAAAATACCGTTTTTCTGGTTTTTGGCCCAAATAAACTCGAGCGTCTCACGAGAATAAAATAGAATCGCTTGATTTTCTCCTAGAACATCGTTCGTAAGCTAATATTAGAGCATTGAAAAAAAAGCTGAGCGGATTGCGTTCGGATAGGAAAAACCGTTTTCGTTTTGGCTAAAATAAACCGAGCGTCTGAGAAATAAAATAGAGATAAACGATTTTCTCCTAGAACATCATTCGTAAGCTAATATTAGGGAGGAACATAGAAAAAAAGCTTCGAGCAGTTGGACGTTCATATAGGAGAAATGCCGTTTTCGTTTTGGCCCAAATAATTCGAGCGTCTGAAATAAAAGCGAGAATCGGCTTGATTTTTATAGAACTTCATTCGTAAAGTAATGGGGAACATTGAAAAAAACTCGATCGGATTAGTTAGGATAGGAGAAAATGCCGTTTTCGTTTGGCTAAATAAACTCGAGCGTCAGAAATAAAATAAGATAAACGATTTTCTCCTAAGAACATCATTCGTAAGCTAATATTAGGGAACGATGAAAAAAAACTTCGAGCAGTTGCGTTCGGATAGGAGAAAAAATGCCGTTTTCTCGTTTTATTTAAATAAACTTCGAGCGTCTGAGAAATAAAATAGAATCGCTTGATTTTCTCCTAGAACATCATTAAATATAAGCTAATATTAAGGGGAACATTGAAAAAAGCTTCGAGCGGATGCGTTAGGATGAAAAATCACAGTTTTTCGTTTTGGCCCAAATAAACTTCCGAGCGTCACGAAATAAAATAGAATCGCGATTTTCTCCTAGAACATCATTCGTAAGCTAATATTAGGGGAACATTGAAAAAACTTCGATCGGATTGCGTTGGATAGGAGAAAATGCCGTTTTCGTTTTTGACTAAATAAACTTCGAGCGTCTGAAATAAAATAGAATAAACGATTTTCTCCTAGAACATTATTCGTAAAAGCTAATATTAGGGAACATTGAAAAAAAAAACTTCGAGCAGTTGCGTTCGGATAGGAGAAAAATCTTGGATTTTCGTTTTGGCTAAATAAACTCGAGCGTCTGAAATAAAATAGAATCGCTTGATTTTCTCCTAAGAAACGTCATTAAATGAAAGCTAATATTAAGGAACATTGAAAAAAACTTCGTCGGTTGCGTTCGGATAGGAGAAAATCTGGTTTTTACCGTTTTGGCTAAATAAACTCGAGCGTGCGAAATAAAATAGAATCGCTTGATTTTCTCCTAGAACATTATTAAGTAGCTAATATTAGAACATTGAAAAAAAACTTCGTCAGTTGCGTTCGGATAGGAGAAAATGCGTTTCGTTTTGGCCCAAATAAACTTCGAGCGTCTGAAATAAAATAGAAGATAAACGATTTTTCTCCTAGAGCGTCATTAAGTAAAGCTAATAATGTCGAACATTGAAAAAAGCTTCGAGCAGTTAGCGCGTTGGATAGGAGAAAAATGCCGTTTTCTCGTTTGAAAGCTGAAATAAACTTCGATCGTCTGAAATAAAAATAGAATAAAGCGATTTTTCTCCTAGAACATCGTTCGTAAGCTAATATTAAAGGGAACATTGAAAAAAAAGCTTCAGGCAGTTGCGTTAGGATAGGAAAAATACGTTTTCTGGTAATGCGAGAAATAAAAATAGAATCGCTTGATTTTCTCCTAGAGACATCATTCGTATTAAGCTAATATTAGAGACATTGAAAAAAACTTCGAGCGGATTGCGTTCATATGGGAGAAATCTTAGTTTTTCGTTTTGGCCCAAATAAAGCCGAGCGTCTGAAATAAAAGCAGAATCGACGATTTTACTGCGAACATCATTCGTAAGCTATTAGGGGAACATTGAAAAAAACTCGATCGGATTGCGTTCGGATAGGAGAAAATGCCGTTTTCGTTTTCAGCCCAAATAAACTTCGAGCGTCTGCAATAAAATAGAATCGCTTGATTTTCTCCTAAACGTCATTCGTAAGCTAATATTAGAGAACATTGAAAAAAAAACTTCGAGCAGTTGCGTTCGAGGATAGGAGAAAAATACGTTTCGTTTTGGCTGAAATAAAGCTGAACGTCTAGAAATAAAATTAGAATGTTTTCTCCTAGAACTGTCATTAGAGTAAGCTAATATTAGAGACATTGAAAAAAAACTTCGAGCAGTTGCGTTCGGATAGGAGAAAAATCTTAGTTTACCGTTTTGGCCCCAAATAAACTCGAGCGTCACAATAAAACCAAGATAAGCTTGATTTTCTCTGAACATCATTCGTGAAAGCTAATAATGGGGAACGATGAAAAAAAAAACTCGATCAGTTGCGTTCGAATAGGAGAAAATACCGTTTTCGTTTAGCTAAATAAACTTCGAGCGTCTGAAATAAAATAGAATACTTGATTTCTCTAGAACATTATTAAGTAAGCTAATAGGGGAACATTGAAAAAAACTTCGATCGGATTGCGTTGGGATAGGAGAAAATCACAGTTTTCTCGTTTTGGCCCCAAATAAACTCGAGCGTGCGAAATAAATAGAATCGCTTGATTTTCTCTAGAGCGTCATTCGTAAGCTAATAATGCTCGAACATTGAAAAAAAACTTCGAGCAGTTGCGTTCGGATAGGGAGAAAAAATGCCGTTTTCTGGGTTTTGGCCCAAATAAACTTCAGTCGTCTGAAATAAAATAGAATGTCGCTTGATTTTCTCTAGGAACATCATTAAAGCTAATATTAGGGATTGAAAAAACTTCGAGCAGTTGCGTTCGGATGGGGAGAAAAAATACCGTTTCTCGTTTTGAAGCCCAAATAAACTTCGATCGTCTGAAATAAAGCGAATCGCTTGATTTTCTCCTAGAACATCATTCGTAAGCTAATAATGGGAACATAGAAAAAAACTTCGAGCAGTTGCGTTCATATAGGAGAAAATACGTTCTCGTTTTGGCCCAAAATAAACTCGAGCGTCTGAAATAAAGCGAGAATCGCTTGATTTTCTCCTAGAACTTCATTAAGTAAGCTAATATTAGGGGAACATTGAAAAAAAAACTTCGTCGGATTGCGTTCGGATGGAAATGCCGTTTCTCGTTTTGGCCAAATAAACTCGAGCGATACGAAATAAAATAGAATCGCCAGGATTTTCTCCTAGAACATCATTCGACAAGCTAATATTAGGGGAACATTGAAAAAAACTCGAGCGGATTGCGTTCGGATAGGAGAAAAATACCGTTTTCTCGTTTTGGCTAAATAAACTCGAGCGTCTGAAATAAAATAAGTAAACGATTTTCTCCTAGAACATCATTCGTAAGCTAATAGACGTGAAAAAAAACTCGAGCAGTTCGTTCGGATAGGAGAAAAATACCGTTTTTCGTTTTGGCTAAATAAACTCGATCGTGCGAAATAAAATAGAATAAACGATTTTCTCCTAGAACATCATTAGTAGCTAATATTAAGAACATTGAAAAAAAACTTCCGAGCCAGTTAGCGTTCGGATAGGGCTTTTCGTTTTGGCGGAAATAAACTTCGAGCGTCTGAAATAAAATAAAGATGGCAGTTTTCTCCTAGAACATCATTATTAAGCTAATAATGTCGAACGATGAAAAAAAAGCTTCGAGCAGTTGCGTTGGATAGGAGAAAATGCCGTTTTTCGTTTGGCCCAAATAAACTTCGATCGTCTGAAGCCAAATAGAATCGAAACGATTTTACAGAAACGTCGTTAAGTAAGCTAATATTAGGGAACATTGAAAAAAACTTTCGAGCGGATTCGCGTTCGGATAGGAAAATACCGTTTTCGTTTGGCCCAAATAAACTCGATGCGTGCGAAATAAAGCGAATCAAGCGATTTTCTCCTAGAGAACATCGATCGTAAGCTAATATTAGGGAACATTGAAAAAAACTTCGAGCAGTTGCGTTCATATAGGAAAATACCGTTTTCTCGTTTTGGCTTAAATAAACTCGAAACGTCTGAAATAAAAACAGAATAAACGGTTTCTCCTAGAACATCATTAAATGCAGCTAATTAAGAACATTGAAAAAAAAGCTTCGATCGGATTGCGTTGGATAGAGAAAATACCCGTTTTCTCGTTTGGCCCAAATAAACTCGAGCGTCTGAGGAAATAAAATAGAATCGCTTGATTTTTCTCCTAGAACATCATTAAATAAGCTAATAGGGAACATTGAAAAAAAAAAAACTCGAGAGCGGATTAGCGTTCGGATAGGAAAAATACCGTTTTCGTTTGGCGTAAATAAACTCGAGCGTGCAAAATAAAATAGAAATCAAAGCGATTTTCTCCTAGAGCACGTCATTCGTAAGTAATATTAGGGAACATTGAAAAAAAAAACTTCAGGCAGTTGCGTTGGCCGGATAGGGAAAATACCGTTTTTCTCGTTTTGGCCCAAATAAGCTTCGAGCGTCTGAAATAAAAATAGAATAAAACTGATTTTCTCCTAGAGCGTCGTTAAATAGTAATATTAGGGAACATTGAAAAAAAAGCTTCGATCGGATTGCGTTCGGATAGGAGAAAATCTGGTTTTACCGTTTTGGGCAAAATAAAGGCTGAGCGTCTGAATAAAATAGAATCGCTTGATTTTCTCCCTCAAGAGAACATTCGTAAGTAATATTGGGGAACATTGAAAAAAAGCTTCGATCGGATTGCGTTCGGATAGGAGAAAATGCCGTTTTCGTTTTAGCTAAATAAACTCGAGGCATCTGAAATAAAATAGAATCGCTTGATTTTTCTCCACAGAACATCATTAAATAGCTAATAATATCGAACATTGAAAAAAGCTTCGAGCAGGATTGCGCGTTGGATAGGAGAAAAATACCGTTCTCGTTTTATTAAATAAACTTCGATCGTCTGAGAAATAAAATAGATGTTGATTTTCTCCTGGAGACATCGTTCGTGGTAATATTAAGGGGAACGGTGAAAAGAAAAAACTTCAGAGCAGTTGCGTTGGGATAGGAGAAAAATCTTGGTTTTAGTTTTGGCCCAATAAAAGCTTCGATCGTACGAAATAAAAAGAATCATGGTGCTGGAGCATTCGTAAGCTAATATTAAGGGGAACATAGAAAAAAAACTTCGAGCAGTTGCGTTCATATGGGAGAAATGCCGTTCCTCGTTTTGGCCCAAATAAACTCGAACGTCTGAAATAAAAGCAGAATCGCTTGATTTTTCTCCTAGAGCTTATTCGTAAGTAATAATAGGGGTGATGAAAAAAAAAAAAAAAAA
>JADFUC010000295.1:0-26613 GCA_019722365.1 Lithospermum erythrorhizon
ATCAGTAGCGCTTCGTTCAGTTACGTATTGCTTGAATGTTGTCTTTTGAATAAAGAATGTTGAATGTTGTGTTTTAATGTCGTGTTTGAATGAATATTGAATGTTGTGTTGAACTATTGTGTTTTAATATTGTTGAATGTTTGAATTGTTACAGTTTAGTGCAGACTGTAACATTTAATCAGCGTCGGTTGGGTGTCGAGTGGCGTCGGTTTATGTTTTATTTTTTACGGACCGACGCCAACCCGACGCTAATGACTCTGCATTTGCAAATATTTACCTTATGCGGATCGAGAAAGAGCTAAAAAATACACTCAGCTAAAAAACACTTCTAGAAAACAAAATCTCTAAAACCGTCTAAACTATCTTTATCACTTTGACAATTGAACCTAAAGCACATCTTAAATTGCGATTTTTTTTCTTATTTCAAAATCTAGGATTAGGTATGTTTTTTCTTTTTATTATTATTATTTATATAATATTTAATTGACTAGTACATTTTTTATTATTATTATGTAAATTAAGTTTAATTTCAATATATTTAGGAAAAATGTGTGAAGATCGTTCTTGGATATATAATCGTTATGGTCCGGATGACTATGTGAATCCTACATATCTACAAGGTTTAGTGAGTTTTCGTGAGGTTGCAGAAAATCATGCTTTGTCAAGAGGATTAGGTGGAATGATAAGATGTCCGTGTAAGAGGTATAAACGGTAAAGTGTATGATATTAGTCAAGTGGAGATGCATTTGATGTTTTAATGACTTTATGAAAAGATAATATTAAATGCAGGAGTACCATGGAGATGATTGTATGTTCCTCGCTTAAGTTTCACGATCTAGTAAGACATCTTCTAATATTAGTTTGAGGGAACGATATATACATATGGTTGAAGATGGTTTAAACTTACGTCATGGGGAAGCCAGCGTTTGAATTTGGGGGGGTGCTGTGAAGAAGCAGTAGGATTAGATAAGATCCAAATACAATAGCAAGATTATACTATGACGATGGGGCTATAAACCCGGCCGTTATGGGAAGGTTGCAATTTAAGTTATCGATGACAAAAGCAGGTTGGTTGATCTAAAGTCACAGTCCTGAAATATCCATGACAATATTTCCAAAGGTGGATTTCTTTAATCAAGCGGTGTTGTCCTAATAAGGGAGAGAACATTCCGAATGATTTCTATGAGGCAAAAAGATTGTTGACTTAACGTTGCTTTGAAACAAAAAAATTCATCTTCCGTGTGAATAATTGTATGTTGTTTTACAAGAGGATGAGCGATTGGAGCGTGTCGGTTTTGTAGAGAGAGTAGGTACGAGGAAGGAAGGGTGGAACAACGTAAGCCGATTGCAAGAAAGGTTTTGATATACATGCCATTAGCCCTCGACTACAATGATTGTATATGTCAAGGAGAGGCAACGAGGACATGACATGGCACCCGTCGGACACGAGGATAGGCAGCATTGACATTTTGATGCAACATCAGTTTTTTTTCACAGGCTAGAAATGTGCGCTCGATTTGTGTTCGATGGTTTTTAGTCCTTTGGCAGAGTTTGGATGCGATATTCCTATTGGTCGGTTATTATACGTGTGTACAATTTACGCGGGATTGTGCATGGAAAAGGAGGCCATATATGTTCTTATCCACCATTATACCGGACCAAAATCTGAGGGAGAGATATAGATGTTTTTTACGATTTTGGTTGATGAGTTGAAAGAGTTGTGACATACGGTGTCGAGACATTCGATGCGTCTAGGGGCCGAGAATTTTCAACATGTGGGTTGCTTTGATATGGACGTGCTATTTTCCTACATACGACATGTTATGCGGATGTAGCAACGGTAGATTAGCTTGTCGTATTGTATAGAGCGTACTAAAGCTTTTTACTGGCGGGTCGGGAAATTTTCATGGTTTGATTGCCGCGTCCTTTTCTTAGCATGGGACATCGATATAAGATGCAAAGAAATTCGTTTGTCGGAGGACAACTTGTGGGACCTATCACGACAAAATGACTTCTTAGAAGATGAGGTATATAATCTCGTATCTTTGTTAGATCGTGTGTTTAGGCGGGGCATGCGTGCGGAACAGTCGGAGGATATAATGTTGAGCACAAATGGTGCAAGAAGAGTATATTCTAGGATTTGAGATATTGGTCGACAAACAAAATCGAGATACAACATCGACTTCGTAAATGCAGAGAAGAGCAATGGTGAAAGCGGGTATACGTTGTAATGGATGTTCGAAAGAAAAAGCGAAAAGACAATGAGCGGGCAAGAGTTGACCTCGAGACTCGTGTTCTGAACTGAAATAATGTGTATGCGGGACATTTGCGGGGAGGAAGGCGAAACAAATGCTTTGTATACCTTGCGTTCTTTGATGTGATGGAAGCCAGCTACCAATCATTTGCATATGAGCCGGATTGAATGAAGGTCCAGATGCGAGTATAGATGGATGTACCCGTTTGAGTCGTGAGTATTTGACTTTATTAATATATGTTCAATACTGGTTTATATATTTAATTATTTAACTAACATTCTAAATGTTTGTAGATTCTTGGGGGATTGAAGAAAATGGTAAGACAAAAGGCACGTGTTGAAGGGTCAATATGCGAGGCGTATTTGGTCAAAGAGGTTTCAAACTTTTGTTCAATGTACTTCGAGGAAGGAATTGAAACCGGCCAAATCGTCTGGGAGGCACGATGTACCAAATGAACGAGGAAAAGGCGCCCAACTAATTTGCGGTGTTTTCGTTATCGAGGCGAGGCACGTTGAAGTGGCATTCGACATTTATGACTCGAGAACAATACGACCATTTCATTCGTATATTTGTCGCAATAGCGTCGAAATCTTTGGAATACCTTGATAAGTGTTAATAATGTTCATATAAATGAATTTGTATATAATTATAATAGTTAACTAAACAAATAACTAATATCGCAGGATGTACCATGATTTGGTTGAAGAGGCACCCTGAGTTTACGGTGGAACAAATAAATCACGACGTAGGCAAAAGAATTTGATACCTTAGTTTCTGGCTTATAAGGGAATAATATGGAAGCAGGTTCGCGCGCCTCGGGACAACTACTGAGTAGTGCAGCTCTTGAAATTAAACGGTACATGGGCTATTATGTCAATAGGTACTACTTTGGCATTAGGCGGGGTGATAAGTAACAGAGCACTACGATAGTGGAGTTTGTGTTAAAAGTTCACCTTTCACGATGATGATGACCATGTTGATTAATATGGGGTCATAGAAGAGATTTGAGGGTAATGCGTCTTGTTTACATACGTGATAAAGTTGTACTCTTCCAAGTGTTATTGGTTTGACAGCGGTGGATGAAATCTGTCGAGGAATTGAATGGTTCAAATCGAACACAAAAGTAGAAACATAAAGATGACCTCTTTATCCACAGCATCCCTGGCAGCGAGTATACTATCTTCGTTACATACCGATGAGTAGAAGCGTAAGCGGTGGTGTGTTGCAATGAAATGACAGCCCAGAAGCGCCCGGAGTTGATTGGACTCGTATGCAAAATGTTGATGTGTCATCTTTAAATCTTGAAGATATCTTTCAGAGGAGAAACAACCTCATGATTGTTGTTGATCCATCAGCGATGTTGACAAAGTTGCGAGAGGGGATATTCAAATTTGTTATTGAAGATGATCAGGACACATCGATATTGATCTTCGAAATGCGAGTCAATTTACCGGGATAACAATGTCGACTCGGAGGAGGAAGGCTAGTTCTGAACAATAACACATTGGCGGTGGCGCCTCGGAAGACTATTAGGATCGATGTTTTTAATTTTCAAAGTTTTCATGAAATAATTAACAAGTTTGTATTAAGCCTCGTATGTGTTGCCAAAAGTTAGTAGTCGTTTTTCTTTGTTATGTTTTTAATGTTGTGTTTGCATGTGTTGTGTTGTGGATGTTTGTTATGATTGCGGGTTATGCAAGTTGTCAAAATCGGATTATTTTTCTTGATGTCTTAATATGGGCGTCGGCGCGGCTTCGATTTAGCGTTTGTATGTAGAATTATATTTTCGAATTAATGTCGGTTGACGTCAGGCTTTAAATTTTCAATATTCCTGCTAAATTATAAAGTGCAGGAAATTTAAAATATTTTATTTAGTGACGTCGGTGTCGTGTGAGTTCGCGTCGGTCGAAACTGATTTTAGAATTGACTCCTGCATACAGCCTAAACACTTAATCACATAATCACTAAATCCTAACCTTAACACACTTCTAATAACCAAAATACTATTCACCAATTTATTTTGTTTAATTTTTATTTTTATGTCTTTGAATCTTATTATTTTGTTTTATTTGATAGAATTGAAGAATTAATAATTAAAAATTTCATTTTTTAATCTTTAATAATAATGTTGTTACTCTTTTTGTTGTATTTATTGTTTTGTCATTTTTACATTATCGTTTGTCTCTTAAATCTTCTTATTTTGTTTAATTTTTTTGTTTATGTTTATTATAGGAGAAATTGTCAACTCAAAGAAATGAGGTAATTTTTATGTTGTTGTTTATTATTAATGTTTGTGTTATTATTTATGTTTATGTTTATTGTAGGGAAAATAGTTAAACCCAAAAATAAAAGAGGTAATTTTTATATTATTTTTGTTGTTGTTTATTATTGTTTGGGTATTGTTTGTGTTTATGTGTTGGGTATTGTTTGTGTTTATGTTTATGTTTGGATATTGTTTGTGTTTATATTTGGGTATTGTTTGATGTTTGGGTATTGCTTATGTTGATTTTTGGGTATTACAGCATGGTTTTTGCAAAATATTGCAACCTCCAAGTGCATTAACCCACCAAAATTTATCATCATAACGTCGGTAAGGTGTCGGTTAGCGTCGAGTTTCAAACTATTATATCAAGGTATTAGCGTCGGTTAGCGTCGGTTTTCAAAAATAAATTAAATACAAAATGTAGTGTCGGTTTTGGCGTCGGTATTAAATAAATAAGAAATAAAGTAAAAATATGACATGGCGTCGGTTTTAAATAAATGAAAAATAAAGTAAAATATGACATGGCGTCGGTAATAAATAAATCAAAATAAAAAAGATGCGTCGGTTTGGCGTCGGGAAGCCCGAACCCAAACGGGCCAAGTGATTACATTGTTAGCCTCGGGATAGCGTCGGGAATTAAATTAGTGTCGAAAAGTAGGCATCGCTGCGATCCCGACACCTGACCGACTCCAAATAAAGGTAACGGTGAGGTATCGATAGTGGGCGTCACGTTTGCCCTGTTTTATAGTTAGGCAACTAAGTAACTTCAATAATACGCCTACTTCAAGTTCTGGACCACGTTCTTGTTATAATTGGACGATCAATCTTTTTAATGAAGATCGATTTTATTATAATTTTTACCTTTTTTATAACTTTTTTGTTTGTATTTATTAAGGTCATTAAAATTAAATGACAGTTAATTATTTTAATCTACTCCGTATCACTTATCATCAGGCTAACTCAACGAATGAAATATTCATATTGTTAGGAATAAATTTTAGACAATTCGTTTGATACTAACACAAATTAGTTTGATGTAGTTGAAGATAGTAACAAGTGTTGATAATGTGCCTTTATATCAATTCAACTTTTCAACTTCATGCATCTTAAACTGAAATTTTTGTATTTTAGCTTAAAGAAGATCAATCAAATAAAAACATGCAATTAAGATGGTTCCTCACGTATGCTTTCCTTCTAGCTAGGCAAGTTTATATTTGTTGATACCTATGTAGTATTTTCCAGTGAAACGATTGTCCACGACTTAAACTTGTTATCAAACAACCACCACGAGATAATAATATATCATCGTATATGTCACATGTATATCTATGAAACATCCAATGTCATCACTTTAGAAAAAGTGCTTTTAGGAATGCAACAAATTGCTCAAATCGATTAGGGGTTCATTATCAATCTGATGATCTACAAGCGGATTCTTGACTTGAGATCTTTGGAGTTGGATTTGATGTAGCCTAGACTTGATTTGGATTTGAGTCTTAGTTTGGCGTAAATTTTGGTTGATGCACAATTTGTTATGTAATCCTGAGCTAGATTTAGATTTGTATTTGGATCGTTATGTGATCTAGCTGGATAGGATTACAGATCGTGCGTCCTGGCTGGGGTGACTTAGCGACTTACGCCCCGTGTGGTTGTATGAACTTGATCTTGATCTTTGGACTTAGATTAAATTGAGACAAACTGGCTTTGCTATGTGTGTTTAACTTAGGCTTAGTAGGCGATCCCCGTATAAATTTGGGCGAGTTCGGATGCTTAGTAAGCTCCTCTGATCTTCGTGTGTATCTTGTGTCGATATCTTTACATTTAAATCGAGAGGTGTCTTGCTTGTTTACTCATTATTTAGCAGCCAATTTACCACAAGGGAAGCTATCTGAACATTCTTTCACTGGATTTACTCTGGGGTCTTTATGAACTTAATCTATAGTGTTTTGATTTGATTGTGAGATCAGAATTGATCGATTCTCATCGGTTTTTGGGTATTGATCTTGAAATTCTTGCGTTTGTCTTTGTAATTGACCCAAACTCTTAATAATGAGGCACATTTTGGTCTTGGAGTTGAAGATTTTATGTCTTATTTCAGTTCTTTGAACCCAAACCTTTGTTAAGAACTTTTCGGTTGAAGATTTCGGTGTTTTTACGAGGTAGTTACGAGATTTTATGGTTGTTTTCACTGAGAAAAGTAACAAATATTGAAAAGAACTTTATGTAGAAATATCTGCGAGTGGTTTTATACTAAATTCTCGAGGGAGTTTTTTGTTGTATTTTTTTTTTATAGTAAATGTGTGTGATGTTCGAACATAGGGGAGAGGGTATTTATAAGCTTTCCGGCTCTCTTCTGATTGGTTGATTCATTTTCGGAGTGGTTTCGTCTTTCCGTTAATTATTGAGCGTAATCGGTAGGATAATATTAAAATAATATTATTTGTGCCGACTTTGAAGACACGGCCAAGATTTGTGCCTTTCAGCTTTCTTTGTTTTCTGAGAATGCGTTTACCTATTTTTCCTTACTCTATTTTTATCGGTAGTTATTTTGAGGTCTCTTGACTAGAAAATTCTATTTAAATCCGATTTTCTCATGATTATTATTAAAATCTCTCTTAAATTTAGGAAACAATGTCACGTCATCTACGAGATGTATAATTAAGGTTTTAATTAATGTTAAAACCTAATTTCATCACTTTAATTAATTTCAAGTGGCTAAAATATCGGGAACAATTAATTTACAAGTGCCGATTTTAATTGGAGTTTCCGATCAGCCCTAATCAGCACATAATTATCTGATTGATCTTTATTTAAGTATTTTAGTTAATCCATTAAATTGAATTTAATAAAAATAATTAATAAAATTTGACTATCTAGGGTAAGTATGTGTCATTAATAGTACTCCGTATATAATTTTATAGATGACGTTGATTTTATCTGAATATTTTAAGAAATTATGATAATGTACATGCATGACGATCATGTAATCATTGTCACATCCAGATTTTGTTTATACATATAATTTCGTAATATCAGTATATATTTAAGTACATGGTTGTTGACAGTTGGTGTTCGAATTATTACCAAGCACCCCATCACACGATTTTATTCTTAAAATTACTCTCATAAGGAGTTCATTATATAATATTGTAAACACTCAAAATTTATTAATTATTTTTAATTAAACTCGAAATAAGATTTTCGAAAGTTATGGAGTTGAATTTATTATATCAAAAAAATATCGGGATCAATATGAAAATATATTTGACCCAGAAAAATCCTAGGAGTGCCATGAAATAGGCACCCAATATGTTACTTGGAGAAGAGAAAATTTCCAAAATTTCAACGGTCCATATCTTACCTCAAATCGGCGGTTAAGATCATGTCTAGAAAATAGATGAACCAATCAAAAGAAGTAGAAACATATAAGCTACTCCATTTCGAAAATGACACTTGAAAAAACAAAAAAAAAAAATAGTTAGAAAATACAACACAAATCTCCTAAGAGAATTTAACATAAAAAGCTCTACAGGTATTTCTCCAAGAAGAAAACCTCGAATTTTCTTTTTAGGGTAAAAACCACCACAAAACCGCCATCGAACCCTTGAGAACATAGAAATCTTAAACTAAAAGCGAAATAGATGCTAAATTGAAGAAACGGAGAAAAAACCATGAAAAAATCTTCAGCTAAAATTAAAAATAGGCACCTAATATCGAGAACGAGGTTGAATTCTTTGCTGAAATCTTTGTAATTTCGGGAACAACATCAAATCGTGAGAATATGATCGATTCGGATCTCGAGCATCAAATCATTGCATGATTAAGCCATAAAGGCCCACATAGTAAATTCGAGGCGAGGATATAGGCTACGTAGCAGTAATACACTGTCGAGAAACATGGAGTAGGCTGTTGGAATACTGTGCTTACTTGATTAACAAGCATATATATCAGCATGGGATATGCTGAAGATCGAGGATCGTTCTTTAAGCACGAGGCTTCAATCCAGGGTATGCGTAGTCAATGCCCCAAAGACAGCATTGAGGCAACGTATCCAAATCCAAGTATCTTAAGTCCGAGGCCAAGAGATCGAGTCGTATAGCCACACGAGATCAAAAGGCGCTGGGCGGCTTGGGCAATATCGAGTCAGACAGTCAACGGGAGCTAGGTCTGTCCAATCCCAGGATCGTAGCGTATCTGAACTCTGATCGGACTCACGTCAGGCCCAAATCCCGAGTCGAGTCACGATTGATCTCGAGTCTGACTCATTCTGGAAGCTACGTGATCAGGCCGACGTCTCGATAAGTCGGCAATGAATTTAAGAACAATAGATTAATGGTCGAATCTCGATCTTTTTGGTGTTAAAATTTTTGTATTACCTAGAAGGGTTTCTCTAAAGCAAGGCTAATTATATTGGTGCCTTAAATACATTATAAATAATAAAATCTTTCTACCAGTTAGAGATATTTAATTATTTAATGTACGATCTCCAATCGTTAACACATTGACGTGGAAACGTGGAATGAATCTCTCTCCAAAACTAGTAGCTAAATCAATAACCATGAAAATTATGAATCAAACGTAATTAAAAGACTAATAAAAGTATATATACATCAAATAAAAGCAAGAAACAATTAAAATGTGAGTTTGATTTATTCGTGTTTCAATTGGAAATGTAATGTTCCAAACTTCCAATAACTTTTATTGAAGTTTTGGAGTGCAACCACACTAAACACGGCACAAACTATGTATGGGACTTGCACTTCAGTGAAAATGAAATCTACAAATAAAAGAAGAAAAATTAAAAAGGATAACTAATAATCAAAGAAACGAAACCGAATGTCTACACTACATCACGATAAATTACAAAAGTTAATATGCATGTAATGTTATTGGTAGATACCATAAGAATGCTCTCTTTTTGCCTCACTAGGCTTGCCTAACAAAGCAACTATATGCAATATGCTAGCGTTGCTTTCTCTGATCTATCTCCATTTATATATAATTATTACCAGAATCTTCATTATTTTATATAATTAAATTACAAATGCATGAATTACGTTAATTAGACATTTTCAATCCTAAAGGCATTGGATTCGAAATAAATTAAGCTTAATGCGCAAACTATCTCAGATAAATAATACTCTGTAATTAACATTATACATACTAGTAGAATCAATTATCTTCATATATATTAAGCAATCCGTAGTAAGATGACGCATGTCTATTTTATTAATTTGAGCTTCCTTGATCCTTAACAATATATAATACACTTAACGACATATTTATTAAAATTTTATGAAGTTTCATCCAAAAACTAATCGATGGTAAGAATAGCCAAAAACTTATGAGCACCTTCTTTACGTGTATACCCAATTCTTTTTTAACCAAATTATTTGGGTTGCACGTTTCACTTTTTTAATTTTTCATTCTTTTTTTTTTAAATTTATGTCAAATCGTTGGTTATAATACCATATTAAAATATTATAAACTAATTAATAATACGATGAGTAACCACGAAGTTATAAAATTCATCAGACTTTCAAAATATTTCAATGTGAAACTTTTTCCAACGATAGTGTAACACGGCCGGTAGCGCAACTCTTCCAACAAATTGGTGTCGATCGGTGCATGACGTTGGCAACAGTTGGATCCCATTCACCAATTGGGGAGTAAATAACTTCATTTTTAAATAAATAAATAATACGAATACATTTTTTAAATAATAAAAATTGAATTTTGAAGATTTAGAATGAGCATTCTTCCGTAAACTCGTAATTCGCCACTGCCCTCACCATAATAAGACTTGTTTGGTCCACGGATTACACCATCGACAACGGCATTTAGAGCATGCTTGGCTATTCTGAAAAGGTCTTGAACCATGATCGAAAAATGTGGCGACGGCCTGAAAAAATACCGTATTAGCGGTGTTGTCTAAGTAAAAGCACTTAGATAACGCCTCTCTTGAGTGTTGTTTAAGTAAAACTTAGACATGGCTTAGGCAGCGCTTTCCCAAGCGTCTGGAGCAAACTTAAGCGGCGCTTAAATTAGAGGCATCTAGATTAAATCTTAGGCAATCACTTCATTTGGTATTTGTGTAAGTATTTTTTATCATTTTTTTTATATAAAACACATTTTTATATAAAATCCGACAACTATATATTGCCATATATATATATAAATGCTAATAAATGTTAAAGGCCTATCGTTTCATTCGTGATTATTTCAAACACAATTCATTAATAATTTTGTTTAAGAAACATCGATTGAAACGGAAATAGCTTGACTCACAAAACCAGCGTATACATGTCCATGTTCTAAAACATCAGCGACTTAATGACTAAAACGACCACGTACATGATTGAACAAAAATAACCAAGTGACATCAAAGTTATCAAAACAAAATAATTACTAGCCTTATTCAAGCTCATTATCTATTTTACTATTTATGATGTATAAGCGAAACCTATTCTAAAGGTAGCAGCGTTCCACATGGACATGCTTAATTCTATTATCGAAAAGTCATGTCGTTTACGGACATGTGAAAAATAAACAAGTTAACAAAATTAAGCATAATCCAAGCATTCATTATATTAAATCAATATGAACTACAAACAATATATAGTTTACTAACCCATTGCAAAGAACACTAGTTTCCTCAGGACTCCAGAATGTCACCGATAAGCGAACATCTGCGGTACCACATGACAACCTCTCCGAATCCTTGAGACAGAAAAAGGGAAATAATTACTATGTTGCTCACGGCCAGAGCTTTCTCGGAAATCGAAAAAGAATGCCAATACGGAAAGTAAATATGGCATCTAATACGTTACTTAGGCGCCTTGATTAAATTACGAAATGAAAACAACTAAAGATAATTGATTAATATGGTTTTAGATGAATAGGTTCCAAGCTCGATGCAATCCTTTATCACAAATGTAGAGGACTACAAACAAAAAAGTAGACTAAATGAAAAAATCACAAGTCATTAATACTTTATCAATTACGATCAAGAATTTTTGTTATCTACTTTGTACTTATTTTGTATTTACCTCTATATTGAATCATTGATTTTGTTTCAACCTCCTTGCACTTGGGATACTACTCCTTTTTCTTGCTCGATAAGAGTTCACGGCTCTGAAAAATATTGTACACAATAAAAAGTATTAAAGACTATAATTGGATATCTTAATACTTTATATATATAATTAAGTGTATGAAGTTATTACTTGTTGTCAGTGCACAAACATACTCTCAGCGTGAAGTTAGGGTTCTCTATCGAACCACTAGAATTTAATGTAAAACTTCGTACAAACAGGTTTCGAGAAAATAGCCCAATTAAATGTACACATTAAATTTAGGGTTCGAGACTAAATCCTAATTTTATCATTAAAATCGGCCATAGAGACTGAAATTGAAGTTACGGAAGTTTGGGGATTAGAAAATAAAAGCGGCTCAAAAGTTATGGGGTTAGCAAGGCTCAAAAGGTCCGGGGTAAATATTAAATGAATTTGACCTAAAATCCGGAACCTTAGCACTTTGCTCGAAATAAGCGCCTATTTTGATTTCTTGAAGGAAATTAATTCACAAGTATCGGCGGTTTAGATCTTTGCTTAAAATTCAGCCAGTTAAGATTGTGATCTGCGAAATTCATCAATCTATCGTAAGCAAGTATTCAGGAAGCCTATAAATATCCGTAATATTTTTGAAAATTCCATCCCAAAAAACGTAGAAAAATTCATTTTAAAAATAAACGTCGAGAAAATACGAAGAGCATTATACGAAATCCATCGCCCTCTGAAGTCTCAACATATCAAATTGAATTATCCAAGCCACGTGCTAAGGATTTCAATACATAACTTTCTTTTTCATGAATAATAATTTCCAAAACATAGGTAAATACGTAATACATTATATCTAGAAGCGAATCAGAATATTCATTTAGATGCATCAATGCAATACAGCAGGGCTAGGGAAACATATATAATAATATTCACCTGTGGGATAATGAGAAAGATTCTTACACTTAATTTTTTAGTTTAATTATTGGATGCTATATATTTTAGAATTAATTGTCAAAAATGCCGGTGCGGTTTGGTTCTTGTAGAGTGGCGTAGATGTGTAAATGGTCACCAGGTCAAGTAAGTGTGTGTGTATCTGTGCCTTGAATGATCCTAGAATTAATACATCCACTAAATGTTAATGGAGAAAGAAAATTTAGACAAACTTTTGGGTCAAAATTACTAATTTAGATAATATTTTGGGGAAAATCTTAAATTTAACAAAATTGAAATTATTGATTAAACCAAATTATTTCTTCTTGATTAAGATTTTTTTTGTCGAATTTATGTTTTTTCTGCAAAATTTTCTTTAAATTATATTTTTACCCGAGAGCGCAAATTATAACAAGTTAACGTTTAATAGAATAGTTAATTTGAGGCGAATTTCTTGTGTCTGGCCTTACGGTTACCATTTGGCTTGTCGGTCTGCTACGAGGACAAGCAATGGCCCATTTCAATTAATGGGACCGTTTAAATAATTCTCATATAATATCTCAGTATGAATGATCTTTAATATGTTACCTTAATTTAAGATTTATGATAAATGTATTGTGGAACGGTGGTATTAAAAAATAATTAAAATAATTAAGAAGACTTAATGAATTAATTAATCAGTCGTTAAAAGAAATCTTGGCGTCATTTAGGAGTTCTGTCGAACCACAAATTTGAAAATATAAAACCACAAAGCGAATAAGGATTTTCGAGAAAATAGCTAAATTAAATGTACGTAGAATTTAAGATTCGAGACTAAAAATTCTAATTTTATCACATTAAAATCATTGCGTATGGCGCAAAATTAAAGTTAAAGGTTTCGGGGTTCAAAATAAGTACTCAAAAATTTATGGGGTTAAGCAGAAGGCTCAAGGTCAGGGATCGATATGAAATCATTTGACCTAAATCGAGAACCTTCTTGCTGAAATAGGTGCTTATTTTGATTTCTTTGGAGGAAATTAATTCTACAAATATCAAATGAGTTGAATCTTTGCGCCGAAAATTCAACGGTTAAGATAAATGCATACACATCGGAAATTAAATATTGATCGGAAGCAAGTATTGAAAATGGCGCATAAATACCCCACGTATTTTTTGAAAATTCTTTAAAAAATGGCAGATTCGTTCGAGAAAATACCAAAAAACATCTTAGAAAATCTGTCTAAATTTTTAAGTTAAATCTTTAAAATCACGGCGAAACACAGCTTTGGTGATTGGAAACTTGCCTCCGGAGTAGCCTAAATAGAAGCGCTGAAAGGGAAGTAGATACTACTCAAAGCGCCAATAATTTTCAAGTTATAAACAAAATCTAATGAGAATCGGCCGAGATTTCTCGAAACGCTTCGAATATTTAGGAATAAGCTAACTAGCCTCGATTATTCATAAAATCTTATGAACACTGAAAATTTCGGGTTTGATTAAATCAGTTTGAGATATAGGAATCTATTAAGCGTTGAGTCCCTGCAATTTGGATTCGGAGACGGGGAAACGCAGCTGCTAAGGCCCCTGTCTAAAGATACGAAGGAGCTAGAAAATTCTTGTGAGCAAAAATCATGAAATTCGAAAAAATAGTTATACTATTCGAAACATGATGAAACTTCAAGAGAATATTCAAGATATCTAAATAAGCATAAATAAATATGTGCAAACATAAAGAATGGCCAAATCACAATTAAAAATCCAATCTTGATGATGATTGTTCGTAAAGACTATTATGTTATATGTATAATTATTAAGACTTATAAAGTTTTGAATTTTTATGCCTAAAACATATAGTCTAAGTAAAAGAACAACCAAATAATCATCAAAGAACATGCTAGAATCCATCAAAAGCATAAAGTAAATGCATAAGGAATCAAAGGCATTACCTTTATGCAAAATCTCAATTATGTCTTCAAAAAGGTGTAAACTTTATATCTACATCCAGCAGAAAAGCTTGAAGCATAAAAGCGAACATTAATGTTAATACATAATGCATGAAGATGCAAGAAAGAAGGAAAAAAACCAGAGGGAAGGAGACCGCACACCGTTCGCCCTAGGGGAGGTGAGAGAGTTGATGAATCTTCTCTTTCTTTCTTTCGTGCTTATAGACACTTATGAGCCAGTGCACAAAGTACATTCGGCTGTGTCTTCTTCGATAAGTGAGCCGCTTATGTTACAAGTCAAAATAAAAGCGAACCTTTATCGCCAGAACTGGTTAGAAAAATTCTCATACATGTGGGCAGAGATGATTAATTTTTTTTTTACATGAAAAAATATACATCCCGAATATTTGGCGATTGAATAAAGTGGACCCAAAATTGGTTTTCAAATTCCAAAAAATGGGATTAAATTAAGATGGACCCAATTGGTCAATTGTCAAAAATCTCATTAGTAAAAATGCAATGACCCAGCATTCTTAAAATTGGTTGTGAGTCTGGCCAGGCGTAAGTTCTTTATGTCCCGCGCAAAGGTGAAGTCCTTGTTGTCGGACACTTGCGGTAAGTCAGTAGTCTGACGTGGTAGAATGAAGTCAAGGCCGGGAATCAGTCAATGCATCCGATCTGAGATTCTGTTGCTAAAATTTCTTAGAATTTCGGACGTATCAGAAATCTGGGGCCGATCTCGAGTCAGTAATCTTTGGGGCCATGTCCGATTCAGTGCTATTTGGCGAGGAATTTTATAATAAATTTTATTTTATACCTCTTTAATAAATAATAAAAATTCTTCTATGTTTATTTTTAACCAATTCCGGATGAATATAGGAGCGAGGGGAATTTATTACTATGTTCTTTCATTAAGAAAATTCCAATGAATCTTTATGAATAATGTAGCCTGACTCATCATTTGGTTAAAAGGAACAAGTGATTGTAGTAGAACTACTAACCATCATCACTAGCTAGCTACAGTGCCCACCTGTACGTCCTTATAAATATGGAGGCCTCCCCAGATTAGTCTCTAGGAAAAGCACAAGTCTTCTCTCAAGAGACACAAGTGTTCTCCTCTCTAGATATATACAATTATCCATACAACAATAAATCTTCTTACAAAGCTACAAAGCAATATATAGCTCATTTTATTACTTGAGCAAAAATGGAAGGGGGTAGAACATCAAGTTTTGGCAACTTCTTTGAAAAGGCCAAGCCTTACATAGCAATGATATGCCTTCAATTTGGGTACGCTGGTATGAATATCATCACCAAAGTGTCCCTTAATAGGGGCATGAGCCACTATGTTCTAGTCGTCTATCGACACGCTTTCGCCACTGCTGTGATTGCTCCGTTTGCTATAATCTTTGAGAGGTAGGAACTAACATTAGTACCAAAATTATATCAGTTTACCATTTCTTGTTTGAGCCATGCATTTACTGATTGCCCTTTAATTTTTCTTCTTAATTAACCAGGAAAGTGAGGCCAAAGATTACGTTTTCAATTTTCATGCAAATATTTGTTTTGGGCCTTCTTGGGTATGTGTATTATTTTGTTTATTATCATTCATTATGATTTTGCCATTTGTATCAATTAGTTTTCATGTAATTGATTATAAGTAATAAGATAATAATCTTTTTATACATATGTTAATGAATAACAGGCCAGTGATCGATCAAAACTTCTACTACGCTGGACTCAAATTTACGTCACCAACATTTTCATGTGCTATGAGCAACATGTTGCCAGCCATGACTTTTGTGATGGCGGTCATATTCAGGTAAATACATAACTTAAATTTAATGAAATCGTGTCATATAAATTAATTGAAATTATAATAAATTTATTTGTGAATTAAAATTATAAATTGTAGGATGGAGAAAGTTCATATAAAGAAGATTAGATGTCAAGCAAAGGTTTTGGGAACCATAGTGACTGTAGGAGGGGCTATGTTGATGACATTGTACAAAGGTCCGGTGGTAGAAATGTTGTGGTCAAAATACATTCATCCACGTCCATCATATGTTACAGACACCACTGGAACTACTGATAAAGATTGGTTTAAAGGTTCCATTCTGCTCATCCTAGCCACCTTTGCATGGGCTTCTTTCTTCATCCTTCAGGTAATTAAAATTAATATTTAAAATATAATATTATGAGAGTTAATTATTGATATGGTCCCAAAAATATTAATATTGATGCAATTTAGTTCCAATTAGAAATTAAGGTTAACATTTTCGTTATGATACAATTAACAGAGATCAAATTGCACCAGCATCATTATTTCCAACAGGATCATATCATTAATTAACTCACATTATCATATTGGAAAGAAATGTAGTATAAATAAATTTGAATAATGCTTATCTATTTTTGGATTTGTATGCAGAATATCACAATGAGGAAATACACAGCTCCTTTGTCTTTAACAGCACTTGTTTGCTTCATGGGGACATTACAATCAATTGTTGTGACATTTGTTATGGAACACAAAGCCAATGCTTGGGCAATTGGTTTTGACATGAACCTCCTTGCTGCTGCCTATGCTGTAAGTTCAGACTTCATATTTTTGTCTCTTTAATCCATATAGCCAAATCAATTCAATATTAATAACTATTACGTACATCGCACGTCTCTTATTAGCTAGTATAATTTATTAATCAGGGAATCGTGTCATCGAGCATTGCATACTATGTACAAGGATTAGTGATGGAGAAAAGAGGGCCTGTTTTTGTTACTGCATTCAGTCCCTTGATGATGATCATTGTGGCTATTATGGGTTCTTTCATCTTAGCTGAAAAGATTTTTCTTGGAGGGTATGTATAATAATAATAATAATAATTAATTATCTTTTCTTTAGATGAAATGATTTTTAGAATTCATAACTCATATTCTATATATTTATACATCCACAGTATTCTTGGTGCTGTGTTAATTGTGATGGGACTATACTCAGTGCTATGGGGAAAATACAAGGAATACAAGGAGAATGAAATCGATAGCGTTCCAGAGTCCCCAGTGAAGAACAATAAAGATATTATGATTATTGATGAGGTTGAAGGAATTGATATTGAAATGCAAAAGACAGGAGTGGAAAAAGTCTACTCTACCCCTGCAGTAGCCATAAGTGCACCTTTGCCTCACTCATCTCCTATGTTAGCTGTGGAAACACCAAAGTACTAAATTAGTAATTGGACTTTTATATATTTATACTGATGGGGAGAATTTGATTGGAGTAGTGATGATGAGGTAGAACAAAAATAACTGGCTAGTCTCTTTGTTTGGTCATGAGACATGAGAGCATAGAAGCAAGGTCATTGTTGTCTTTCATGCTCACCGTTTTCATCTCTCTTTTCTATTGCTTTCCCTCTTTTTGACTTTTTTTTTCTTTGTAAGTTATAACTTCATGATATATTAGGGAGTTTGTAACCTTCAAATTTCTACTACTATTGTATCTTCAAGTTTAATGGGAAATGGAGTTTTCATATCCATTTAAATTGATACATGCTTCAATCTCCTGATATTTTTCAATTGAAACAATAAATAAATTTTCCGGGAATATAACAAAAACTATAATAATTCAGAGCATACGATGCATAGAATAATCTAATACAGTATTACATAATGATGGGGACATGATTATTTATATCCATGACCTCATAACACAAATCTACTTTTTGTTTACTTGTGATTATAGTTCTGAAACTAGTTAAGATTATGATAATCTGGACAAAAGAAGGCCACAATATTTATTGAGATAAATTCCACATACAGGAGAGAATTTCGTGAACGTCTAACTAATTTTTTTATGAGTGATTCAGAGTGCACTTACAAGTGTACAATGTATCAATATTAGTGATTCAACTTTAGAATACTCATCAGGGAACACAACATATATATTTGCACACCACAATATTAATATGTTTCCACATGAAAATCAAACTAAACGCTTATACTATCTTTTAAGAATATGTTTGTTGCTGTAATCGACGAGTACCGAATGCTGGTCTCCCGTTATAAAAGAATATGTTTGTTGCTTATAAAAGAATGCTGGTCTCCCGTTATAAAAGAATATGTTGCTTATTTTATAAGCAGAAAATTTATGGAGAACTCTAATTAGTTATTGTGAATCGGGTTTGGAATTGATCTAAAGTAGAAATCATGTGCTTTTACTGGATTTTTATTATCATAGGCATAATTTATCAGATTTTAACTAGCTAGCATTAGTTTCCAGCAATATAAAAATGTTCTGCTTTATACAGAGTATAAAACAGAGAATACATCTGAGTAGGATATGCCAAATCTGGCATCTAAATTTTCGTTTCCGCTAGATATCTTCTTTTTTCATACCTCTTTGGTAACAATGACAAGTTAAAGTTTATTAGTATCATGAAATTCATGTATTTTTAGAACAATATTTTACTGTGCAGTAGAGAACATGAGAACATAACAAATTAGCAACGGTACTTATCAGAAACGAATCATTTTCATATCGATTCCACCCTAACCTTTAGAATTATCGACGTATATATGTCTGAAGTTCACTTATTTAGAGAAAATAAAGAAAACATGGGATTTCTTGTGGTGGGAAAGGAATAATTATTCCATCACAATAGACATCCATATATGCCTATCACAGTATCCAGAAATAAGTTTTCATTAGGATAACATCACATTTCTACGGCATAGACTGGGGATCTTAAATGAGAAGCTGGGTAGCAGGGACATTAGTTTGCTATGCATTGAAGCTGATGACTCTGTGGCTACTGCTTTATGTTGAATATGAAGCCATTTTTCTTCAGGTCATCGAGACCATGTTTCGGAGAGGCCATCGAGACCGGTTTCCGAGAGTCCATCGAGACCGGGGTGGGGTGTTGAAGACCCGGACTGTATGGAGCTATTCGAGACCCAAGGGTCTCGATAGTCGACGCGCTGAGTCGATTTTTGAGGCGGTTTTTGGACTAGTTGTCCTATTCAGGTTAGGTTTTAGACCTAAGTTCTATGTAATTTATATATATGAGTGTTAGGAGTTTTTATGAAAGTGTGAAATACATAGATAAGAGTGTGAATCACCACCAACCCTTTAGTGGTTGGGGAATTAATCTTATAGGTTAGAATAGGAAGAGTTTATTTTGTTCTTAAAATTATGAGAGTTTATTATAATTTTTGGTGAGATTGTGAAAAAAAGTCATAAGAGATTTAAGAGAAAACATTCAGTTGAGAGGTCATAGAATCTGCAGTGAATCTGCAGTAGGGTGTATGTACCTTTCACATTGAGTTGTGTTGTTTAATTTTGGCATTATTTTCTTTTTGTTAGTCATATTTGAATTAGTGGTATATCATCTGGTTGGTTGTTATTGTGTATGCTGGATGGGATCTGTGTTATTCTCAAGTATATAGGATTATCAATAATAATGTATGATTCGAAACACTTTATGCAATGCAGCAAATTTTAGTTCTTATACAATTTGGAACTCTATTAGAAGAAGGCAACCCAAACCTCTGTGGTACAATCTTGTTTGGTTTAATGGTAGTATTCCAAAGTATAGTTTTATTATGTGGATCCAAAGTATAGTTTTATTATGTGGATGCTTTGTAATGATAAAATGCAGACTAAAGACAAGTTGTGTGTTGTTGAAGATAGTAGGTGTATTTTCTGTGGTGAGAATGAGAATGCTAATCACCTATTCTTTGCTTGTACTTTCTCTGTTGGCATCTGGAGGAAGTTGTCGATGTATTTGAAGGACTTCCATTGCCAGGAGTCTGGGATCAAGAGCTGCAGAGGATGGTTCAAAATGGTTTGACAAACAATTTTCATTGCAAATTGAAGAAGCTTGTTATGAGTGGTGCAGTTTATGGTATTTGGAGTGAAAGGAACCAAAGGATTTTTCAGCAAAAGAGTATAGATATTGATTGTATTGTTGAAAGCATTGTTAGGAGTGTTAGAAATAGAGTTAACATTTGGAGAAGAATCCCAAGGATCAAAAAGAATTGGCTCCTCTGTATAGATTGGGGCTTCTCACATAGTTTTTTTGATGGTTAGCAATTTGTTTGATACCCCAAGATGTTGTATTGCTTTTTTTTCAATATATTTTGGTTAAAAAAAACACATCATCACATTTCTTATCTATCATTTATACCGATTTAACAAAGAAGTTTATTGGGCTGCCTTGCTTATTTTTTGGGCTGTTGGGTTGCCTTGTTGATTTCCACATTATTAATTTTTTTGGATTGTTGATTATGATCTTGTTCTATTCTTTTTAGTTCATTTTTTTGGGATGTTAATTTTTTTGTTAAAAGATTTTATTCTTGCACATTATTGAATTGCTCTTTCTTCTAATTATTCTTCCAAATTATGTTACTTTCTTTTTTAAGTATTATATATTGGATTTTAATAAAATGTTCAATTTTACCATTGAATTGTTATAATTTAGTAATGTAAATAACCAATTTCTCTAGCTTGGAGCGTAACTCGATTTTGGATCGTCTCAGTGAGCCAACACAAAGACGAGAAAAAAAATCTCAGCTCAATAACACCTCTAGTTGTAGGTTTAAAAACAATAGCATTTTGACCAAACCTTTTAAATAAAACAATATTTTTTATAAAAAACAAATTATAGTCTGCATCATCGAAATCGTACTCTGGATCCGCTATCGAACCGATGGACTACACTATAACAAAACACACTAATATGTCAGGTCATAATTTAACCTATGAGAAGTACCGTGACATGTTAATGCTATTTGATAAAAGGAGATACAAATCTTATGGAAGTCACTATGTAGGAACACTATATTGGCTAGGTTTTTAGGTGAGCAGAGCAATCATTGCATCTGATCTCTATCTGTATTATATGGAGTAACAAGTTGTCAAGTTACAGAATATCAAATGGTCTAATGGTTAGGAGGCCTTACAGTAATTTGGAAGTCATGGGTTCGATTCTCATTGTAAGGAGGTGGTGGGTGGATTTTAAATTAAAAAACAAATTGTCAAGTTGAAGCTGACGAGTGACGAAACAACATATATACACAGATTAAGCATACAACATAACATACATTGTACATATAGATTTGTTCTGGTAGAGTTGTAGTGGTACAATTATTAATTTATTATATGTATTAATAATTGTGTTCGTCATCAAGCATTCTACTGTTACCTACAATGACGAAATTGATTTAAAATCCTATCTATATGCATTCTTACTACCAATTAGAGGTTTGAAGACAAAATACTTTGGAGTTGGTATATATGTAGATAATGACTTGCAGTTTGGCACTTCGACTATTATATTGTTATGGCAAATTGCATAAGATGCCACTAATAATAAATTATCTATACTCCTAGCGATCCAGAGCAAGCAACCTCGATTCTCCACATATATATATATGTCTACTAATTAAGATGGTTCCATATATCTTTTCCTTTTCTTTAGCACCCATATATCTTTTTCGTAATGAACGTATCAGTCGTCCCACTATTTTATCGATACACTTTGAAAGTTGTTATATTGATTGGTAATAACACATAGAGATCATAAATTTTCATCATTCATTTATGACCATATATAATCTTCTTATCTTATTTACATGTCTCCCGACCTATTTAATGGGAAAATGAATTGCACAAAAGCTTACAAAACCACCAACGACTTTTTTGTTTTTCGATGTGTGACGACTTTTTCCTCAATATTTATTAGGGACTTAGGGTGATGTCATCTATAATTTATAAACCATGAAACCTCAATTCACTTCCACTCTCATCATGCAAGTGAAGAGTATGTGCATGATTTAGAAGCGTCGGCGTCATCAACTCAACAGTGTCAAGCAACCACTCATGTTTTTCTTTGTTCTAATAATTTGGCTTTTGATATATCTCTTCATTATATGATCCCCATTAATAGTACATGAATCGATTCCTAGGCATTACGTAAGACGACATTATAATTTTTATTTATCGAAAAGTTGATAAGGCTGCTAAAATTGAGATAATGCGAATGCGTAGGATTCACATTAACTTATACAATTGTTGATCTTGTTAGTGGAAAATATTCATTGATAATATCTAGTATATGTTCCGTATTCGATTGATTTATAAATCCCACTGTCATACTCAGTTAACAGCTGGTGATGTGTGCCTATTTCAATTTTATGCATGCTCTAAAAAATTGTACCAGTATATCAATGGCAAACTAGAATTTTTGATGATGTACATTTGTACAAACTTTATAAGGTATACGGAATGATAATTAGTAAATGTTTAGAGGAGTCCAAATGAGAAATATATTTAAAAATTAACTTGAAATTGATTTTTCCTTTCAATTTTAAGGGATCTGTTTTGATATTTCAGAAAAGAGAAAAAAAGTTATCTGATCAGCAATTAAGGTTCTGATCACAGTATAGTCTTAATAAATTTGTTCTTTTTAAGATCTGAGGATATTATTATTAAAATAAATTGAATATCACCGTAATAAATTTATTCTTTTTAAAGATCTGAGGACCAACTAAAATCGTCTTGAGTATCAGCCCAAGATCACAATGAATCTTTGTATTTGAAATACGTCGCGAGTATACGATATAATCGCAAATCTTAAAAGCTTTATGTCTGTCTTGTAAAATTGCAATTATATAATATATAACATATATATATATATATACTTTTGTAGTTTGACCCTTAAGAATTTAAAAATAACTAAACAATGATATAAGAATTTAAAATTACTCCCTCAGATTTTAACTTAGTTGTCTTTCTGATGGAATTCACACATAAATTAAGAAAAATAATAAGTAGTTAAAAAGAAATGCGTTGAAAATGTAAAAATGTGGAATTAATTAGTATATAATTGGATTTGGGTGATAATTTAATAAGAAAAAGCAGTCAAAAGCTATATTGAAAATGTAAAATCTGATTTTACATCTTCAGAAAAACAAAGTATTTTAAACAAAAAAATTAAAATTTGGAAAACCAGTAAATAGGAGCGGAGGGAATCTGCATTAGGCCCTTTAAAAATGTAATAGAAACGATATCTTAATAGAACCATAACTTTCTACGTTTCGTCTAGGTCCTAATAAAAATTGGACTCGGCCCAATATTTACTAAAATCCTGACCCAGTGAGTCACATGGTCGGACAAGTCGGTTAAGAACACTTTGCATCGAGGCGAGAGCGGCAGGGATTGAGCCGAGGCGGTCGAGAACGTCGGAAAGCAGCAGAGGCAGCCGGGCGGCCGAGAGCGACCGAGAAGCGGCCGAGCACGATTGAGACCAGGCGAGCGACCGAGAGCACCCGAGGGACCCGACCAAATGGCGGGACCAACCCGAGCGGTGAGCGACCGAGAGCACCAGATGAGCGACCGAGCACCGGGAGCAGCCAAGGCGCCCGAGGCGACCGAGAGCACCGAGACCGGCCAAGAAGCGGCAGCGGAGCGACCGAGCACCGGGGCAGAGCACCGGGGGGCGACCGAGCACCAGGGACCCGACCGGGCTGACCGAGGACCGAGCCGAGAGGACCCCGAGGCGACCGAGAGCACGGTGTTGGAAATCGAGGTATTTAGTTTCTATAATTATGCTCGTTGCGACAATTATTGTAACAGTCATTCACCAGACAGTTGAATGAGATTACTCAAACTAAGTGTTCAATAAATAGTAATTCTAAATTACTAAAATGGAACTTCAACTAATGATATCAGGGGTTATATCAATTCTTCGTCATTATAGCGATATAATAATGCATAATGGTCAATTTATTATTATACGGCTAATATTATATGGCCAGAAAGGTCGCGCGCATACAATGGCGTTGAGTTATATTAAGTATGAGATTAAATCAAGATTGTTAAATTGGGAGTTGATTTAAATCAGAGATACCCAATCAAAGAGTTTTATATTGATAATGTAAAATCCAAATTGGACAAAACCGAATCAATTAAATTGTTATTTCAATTATTGGTTTGAGGAAGCTTATTAGTAGCTTTGTTAAGTTGCTTACTCGTTTAGTAATAAGTTAGTTAATGAGTGTTATTTATCAAATGAGTGGTATTCGATCGAAGCAAAGAGAGGTATATAAGGGAAAAAGATGAAATAGAAAAACCTAATAATTTTCATTTCATCCTCTCCCTAAAAACATTTAGGCACTCCCCTCTCGCTTTGGGTTTTAGGTAAATCTTGACTCAAATTCTTGTCAATTGCTCGTAAGATTAACAGTCAATCGTGACTCGGCCAGCTCTTGGTGTGGGCTATGGAGGCATTTCACTTGAGGTGTTGAGGGATTCTAGGGAGGATTTGTGAGGAAGAAAGTTGCTAATATCCGTTGCGTATTGTAAGTACTCTCCTATTCATACGTGTATGAATTTCATATTATATATGTTTCGTAATTCGTCATTATACATTTATTCGATCTTTTTCGCATTTGTTCATGTTTATTATGAATTAGTTGCGTAATTTTCCAACACCCAGGACCGACCGAGGAAGCGACGAGCGACCGAGTAGCCAAGGCAATAGGAAGCGGCAGGACTAACGAGAGCACCCGAGGAGCGACTAGAAGCGGCCAGAGGAGCGACCGAGAATAGCCGGTCTTGTCCCGAGTATCGAGGCGACCAAGCGACCGAGGACCGGGCCGAGAGCACCGGAGCGGCCAAAGAGCACCCGGGACAGGCAGAGCACTCGGGGGAGCGACGAGAGCGTCGAGCGACAGCAAAGGACCGGCTGAGAGCACCCGAGGCCGAAACGGCCGAGGAATGGCCAGAGAGAGAGCACCGAGGCGATGAGCTGACGGGAGCGACCGAGAACAGCAGGAGCGACCGAGAGCACCCTAAGGCAGCCCGAGAGAAGCCGGGGAGCACCGGGACCGACCGAAAGCATCCGAGGGGAGCGACCGAGAAGCGGCCCGGGGAAAGTCCGAGCGTAGAGCGGCGGAGAGCGACGAGGGAAAGACCGAGAGCAACCCGAGGCGGCAGAGCACTCAGGGACCGACCAAGAGCAACCGAGGAGCGACCCAGGCAGCCGAGGAACAACGAGGGAAGTAGTCGGGAGGACCGGCCAGAGGCGGCCAGGAGAGTCAGAGGCTTGTGACCCGGCCCCTGCATTCCTGAGCCTTGCTAGGCAAGAGTGAGAGTAAAGTCTTTAGGACATGCTATTGAGAGCTTATGGAAGTGTTGCACATTCTCCACGTTCCATTTGGTTTTTTCACCAATACCACGTTTGCGATCCATTTTGGAAATTGGAGTTCGTGAATGACATCTACTTTCAACAACAAATCAACTTCTGCTCTAACTGTTTGACTCTTTTCATCATTAAAGGTTCGGTTCTTTTGCTTAACACGTACACTTTATGGACTCAGCGTCACAATTTATGCAGCGCGGTGATGTGTATCTGGCAGTATCACTTGAGGTCCCCAAGCAAATATATTTTTGTATTCTCTTATCAAGCGAATCAATCCTTCTTTATGATTCTCCTCCAATATTGTTCCTATGTGGAGCGTTGTCTACGGTTCCCTCTTTGTGAGATGGAACCTTGACAATCTCTAAAGTGATGGCGAGGTGCGAGGGTTTCTCGCTCCTTGGGCGAATTGTCACTTTCTTTCTGGGTCTCGCTTCTAGTGGTCATCACCTCAGGATGATTTTCCCGACCGCTTTTCCTTTCCATTTCTAGTTCCTTTCCCCGAAGGTGGAACCCGATGTTGATAACACATTCGGTTACGTATCTCCACTATGCCTCAGCGGTCGGGATCTTCATCTTTGAGGTGCAAATGGAAACAATTGCTCTTCGCTGATGCAATATGGGTAGCACGTCAATCCGTTGTATTGAATCAAGATATCTATTTGTGAAATGGGCTCACATTGTGGATTTTTGTTGCCGAGCCCGAGTAAAATCCAAAGTTGTTATCCCTTTTGGGTAAACGAATGCCCGATAAACCACGGTAAAAGTGTGTGCGTTAGTTTGTAGCATATTCTGGCGGTCAGTTTTTCATACGTGGAAAAGATGCAAAATAGCTCTTGAACTCCCAATAACCACCACCGTCCTTTCTACGGTATAATTCCACGATAAGCTAGTGCGATTACCATGGGATGTAAAAGGCAGCTTCCAGAAGGCCCCTCTGAGTTCAACATCCAAGAAAGCCAGCTTCACGGATGTGCAGGGCGGATC
>JADFUC010000645.1:0-18995 GCA_019722365.1 Lithospermum erythrorhizon
CTCAGTATGCTTCGTTCAGTTACGTATTGCTATGCATTTTTTGTTATCCTTGAATAGGCCAGCGTTTTGTTTACTTTCTTAAAAATATTAGAATAGCTTGATTTTTCTCAAAGAAAGTCATACCTCACAGCTAATATAGAGGAACATTGAAAAACTTCAAATGCAATTCCGTTCGGATAAAGAAAAAATGCATTTCTTGTTGTCGCCAAAGCGAGGCAAGTGGCGTTTTTACGTTTTAGCGTATCAAAAGAATTCAAATTGGTCGATTTTCGTAAGAAAATGTGCCTCTAACTAATATTGGGGAACATTGAAAAAACTTCGTCGCAATTCCGTTCGGATAAGAAAAAATGCATTTTTGTTGTCACCCTAATCGAGCCGTGACGTTTTACGTGTTCATGTATCAAAAAATTAGAATTGGTCAATTTTCTTTGAAAAATCATGCCTACGCTATTGGGGAACATCGAGAAAAAACTCGTGCGGATAAGAAAAATGCATCTTTGTTGTGGCGAATCGGCGATGACTTTTTTGTTTTCCCGTGTAAAAGCATTATAATTGCTCGATTTTACGAAAGAAAATCAAACCTCTATAAATATTAGAGACATCGAAAAAACTTCATCTGGATAAAAAAAAGCATTCTTTGTTGTCGTCAGATAGAGGCCGTGACGATTTTTGTTTTCGTATTAAAAGCGATTAGAATTTTCGATTTTCTCATGAAATCATACCTACGCTAATATTGAGAGCATCGAAAAAACTCGTGCAGTTTCGTTCGGATAAGAAAAAATCATTTTTGTTATTAAGCTAAAAATGATGGCGTTTTTACTGTTTTCGTATCAAAAGAATTAAATTGGTCAATTTCTAAAGAAAATCATGCCACATAATATTAGGGAACATGAAAAAAAACTTGTACGTCAGTTCGGATAAGAGAAAATGCATTTTTGTTGTCGCCGAATCCCAGCGGTGACGTTTTTTGTTTCGAATTATTAAAGCATTAGAATTTCTCGATTTGATGAAAGAAAATCATCTCACAGCTAATATTAGGGGAATATCGAAAAAAACTTGTAATTCAATCGGATAAGAAAAAATGCATTTTTGTTATCCCACAGAATAAGCAAATGTGGCGTTTTTGTTTTCGCGTATTAAAAGCATTAGAATTGCTCGATTTTCTCAAAGAAAATCATACCTACGCTAATATGAGGGGAACATTGAAAAAAACTCGTACGGATTCCGTTCGGATAAGAAAAAATGCATTTTTTGTTGTGCCCAGATCGAGCCGTGACAGTTTTACGTTTCAACGTATCAAAAATTAAGGTGGTGGATTTTCTGTAAGAAAATCATGCCTCTAGCTAATATTAGGGAACATCGAAAAAAACTCGTGCAATTCGTTCGGATAAGAAAAATGCATTTTTGTTGTCACTGTCAGTATGAATTTTACGTGTTAGTGTATCAAAAAAATTAAATTGGTCAATTTTCTTTAAGAAAATCATGCCTGCCTTAATATTGGGGAACATCGAAAAAACTTCAAATGGGATAGAAAAAAATGCATCTTTTGTTGTCGCCCGAATCAGCGTTGACTTTTTGTTTTCATATTAAAAAGCATTATAATTGCTCGATTTTACGAAAGAAAATCAAACCTACTAACAAATATTAAGGGGAACATCGCAGAAAAAACTGCTAAATGCGGATAGAAAAAAAGCATTTCTTGTCGTCGAATCGAGACGTGGCGATTTTGTTTCGCATATTAAGCGATTAAATTGCTTTCGATTTTCTCATGAAATCATCACACTACGCTAATATTAGGGAACATGAGAAAAAAAATCGTGCGGATTTCGTTCGGATAGGAAAAATCATTTTTTGTTGTCGCCTAAAAAAGAGCAGTGGCGTTTTTACGTTTTCGGCGTATCAAAGATAGGGTGGTCAATTTTAGAAGAAAATCGTACTACGCTAATATTAGGGAGCATCCAGAAAAAAACGCATGCGTATTCGGATTCGGATAAGAGAAAATGCATTTTTTAACATGGCGAATCGAGCGGTGGCGTTTTTGTTTTCGGGTATTAAAGCATTAGAATTTCTCGATTTGATGAAAGAAAATCATACTCACGCTAATATTGGGGAATATCGAAAAAACTCGTCTGTCGGATAAGAAAAAAATGCATTTTTTGTTATCCCCGAATAAGCCAAGTGGCGTTTTTGTTTCGCATATTAAAAATATTAGAATAGCTTGATTTTCTCAAAGGGTATACCTGCAGCTAATAGGGGAGCGTTGAAAAAAACTGGAAATCTGCAGTTCGTTCGGATAGAAAAATGCATTTCTTGTTGTCGCCAAATCGAAGGCCAGTGACGTTTTTACGTTTTCAGCGTATCAAAGATTAGAATTGGTCGATTTTCGTAAGAAAATCATGCCTATTAATATTAAGGGAACATCGAAAAAACTCGTGCAATTAAAAGTTCGGATAAAGAAAAAATGCATTTTTTGTTGTCACCTAATCGAGCAGTGACGATTTTTACGTGTTCGTGTATCAAAAATTAGAATTGGTCAATTTTCTTTAAGAAAATCATGCCTACACAGCTAATATTGGGGAACATCGAAAAAACTCGTACGGATAAGAAAAATGCATCTTTTGTTTATTAGAATCGGCAGTGACTTTTTTGTTTCGTGTTCAAAGCTTGATATAATTGCTCGATTTTAGAAGAAAATCAAACCTACACTGAAATATTAGAACATCGAAAAAAACGTGCGGATAAGAAAAAAGCATTCTTGTTGTCTGTCGAATCATTTGATGGCGATTTTGTTTTAGCATATTAAAGCGATTAAATTGCTTTCGATTTTCTCATGCAAATCATACGCTAATATTAAGAACATCGAAAAGAAAAACTTCGTCTGATTTAGATTCGGATAAGAAAAATCATTTTTGTTATTAGCTAAAATGATGGCGTTTTGTTTTCATTAATCAAAAGAATTAGAATTGGTCAATTTTAGAAAGAAAATCATGCCTACCTAATATTAGGGAACATCGAAAAAAACTTATGCGTATTCGTTGGATAAGAAAATGCATTTTTGTTGTCGCCCGAATCGGCGGTGGCGTTTTGTTTAAATTATTAAAAGCGTTAGAATTTCTCGATTTGATGAAAGAAAATCATACCCTCACGCTAATATTAGGGAATATCGAAAAAAAACTTTATGCAATTCCAATCGGATGAAAAAATGCATTTTTGTTATCCCGAATAGAAAACGTGGCGTTTTTTGTTTCGCATATTAAAAATATTAGAATAACGATTTTCTCCAAGAAAGTCATACCTACGCTAATATGAGGGAGCATTGAAAAAACTACATTTGATTCCGTTCGGATAAGAAAAAATGCATTTCTTGTTGTCGCCGTCGAGCCGTGGCGTTTCTGTTTCGCGTATCCAAAAGAATTAGGGTAGTCGGGTTACGTAGAAAATCGTACCTACGCTAATATTGGGAACATCGAAAAACTCGTGCAATTCCGTTCGGATAAGAAAAAATGCATTTTGTTGTGTCTGTCAGTATGCGTTTTCTGTTAGATGTATCAAAAAAATTAGAATTGGTCAATTTTCTTTAAGAAAATCATGCCTCACGCTATGTGAGAACATCGAAAAAACTTCAAATGCGGATAGAAAAATGCATCTTTTGTTGTCGCGAATCGGCGGTGACTTTTTGTTTCCGTATTAAAAGCATTATAATTGCTCAATTTTACGAAAGAAAATCAAACCTACATAAATATTAGGGAACATCAAAGAAAAAAACTTCGTCTACGGATAAGAAAAAAAAAGCATTTCTTATTATTAAATCAAGATAGAGCCGTGGCAGATTTTGTTTCGCATATTAAAGCGATTAGAATTGCTTTCGATTTTCTCATATGCAAATCATACTACGCTAATATTAGGGGAGCAGTCGAAAAAACTTCTGCAGTTTCGTTCGGATAAAGAAAAAAATCATTTTTGTTGTCGCCTAAAAGAGCCGTGGCGTTTTACATTTCGTATCAAAGAATTAGAATTGGTCAATTTTAGAAGAAAATGGGTACCCTGTATTAGGGAGCGTGAAGAAAAACTATGCGTATTCCGTTCGGATAAGAAAATGCATTTTTGTTGTCGCCGGAGAATCGAGGCGGTGGCGTTTTTGTTTCGAATTATTAAAAGCATTAGAATTTCTCGATTTGATGAAAAGAAATCATACCTCACGCTAATATTAGAGAATACTCGAAAAAAACTTCGTCAATTCGATCGGATAAGAAAAATGCATTTTTTGTTACATCCCCGAATAGAAAACCGTGGCGTTTTTTTGTTTCGCATATTAAAAAATATTAGAATAGCTTGATTTTCTCAAGAAAGTCATACCTCGCAGCCTCAATATGAGGAACATTGAAAAAACTTCAAATGCGGATTGGATTCGGATAAGAAAAAAATGCATTCAACACATTTGTCATGGAATCGGCCAAGTGGCCGTTTTTACATTTCGGCGTATCAAAAGAATTAGAGGTGGTCGATTTTTATTAAAAGAAAATCATGCCCTACCGCTAATATTAAGGGAACATCGAAAAAAACTCAAATGCAATTCCGTTCGGATAAGAAAAAACATTTTTGTTGTCATTATAATCGGTACATAACGTTTTCTTTTAGACCGTTTAGAAATAGTTCCTTGAAGTTGATGGCGTGTCTTCGGAATGCAAATCTTTGTAGTAAGGTCTTGATATTACTTTGTAGGTGTTTTGTTAGGCGTTGATCATGGTAAAGAAGTGATTACCTTGATTGTGTCCACGGAAGTTTTTGTGGTAGCTAAGCAGAGGTGAATCTTTATCTCGCGGGTGTTACTTGCGTATTTACTTTAAATTGTGAACATGTTATTGTGTTATGATTCACATTGAGAATGATATACATGTAATTGTTGTATGATTATGTGTGATTCATTTGTGTGAGCCATGATATGATTATGTGATTATATTACTGTGGCGTGCAGTGATTTCATTTGGGTGATTGTGCTGTTAAACCCTACATTATATATTCATGTGTTATATGCGAGACTTGTGTGGGAGTATGTTGTATGGCTTTATCCGATAATCGTATACGTGTATTTTATTCAAATTTGACTCGATGTCTATTCACAATCTTGTTGTTGTCTTTGGCTTGCCGATTAGCACTGATGGTTGTACTTCATTTCGAGGGCAAATCAGAGCGCACATCGGCAACTATTTTTTGTATTGGGAATCACCGGTATTTCACTGATTGTAGCACTTGCCGGCATTCTTTGACTTTGGTATATATATATATATATTAAGTGGGTAATGGATGAGATACCTTTTGAATGACAACATTAAGGCGAGGAAATTATAAATCGAAGTTTAGAGTTAATCATCGATGATGTTGATGATATTTCATATATATGGTGGGCATGGATTGATTATTGCTAGAATATAAGTCTTGATCAACATGACCTACTGATACCATTGAGGTAAATAAGTTCCATTATACTAAATGGAAATTTGGGAAGATAAATCTATACTTAGGTTATACGAGATTTAGATATTAACTCCAGTCATATTAAGTAAATATATTTGGAAGATCTTATGAGGAACATTGGATTTGTAATAGGAGGAGTATGATTGAAATTGGGAGTAGTACTTTAAAGTGAAGCCCAAGATAAGTGATTGAGTTGTATATGCGTGAGTTATGAGAGGTTAAAATATATGTTAAGTTATTGTGTGTTTGAGTGTATATTATATTGGGAATTAGCTATACTTCAGAAAGATAACAGGATAGAGAAATACTTATATGCTTGTGATTAAAGGTGTCTTTGTGAGTAAGTTGTTGACGTGGTGTGGGTTATCGGTGTTAGTTAGAAAGCCATTAAGGAAAGTTTTTATTTTTGTGTGATAACCTATAAAATAATACTCTTGGGGTATATAGTCTTTAAATAGGTGAGGAATCTAAATTATTCTTATTCGTACGATCAGTGGGATTAAACATGTGATATTTATTTTCACTTCGACTTTTTAGGCGACTCTTATTTTCTATGTGGTAGTTTAAGTACTTTTTGGAGTTGTTGAGATGATAGAGATGCATTGGCCGAGTAGCTGCGTACCTGCGAAGATGGCGATGTGGCTTGAAGACCTCAACAGTCATACATTTATCTTCTTAAGTTCAGGCCCCCGTACATGTAATAATTATTATTGACTCGAGTTGTATAACAAATTGTTTGATGTGTATTTATATTATGATTTTCAATGTTGTTGTACTATTGGTTAGTTCACCCGATGGACGAGTTATATTGTTTTATTTATGATGTAAAAGAAGTCATTTTTATTGTTATCCATCGTTGGTGACTCTGATTATACAGGTTGGTGACGGTCCCAACCTCAGGGGGGCCGCTTTGGGTGAGTGATTACGAGCCCAGTGCTCGAGCCTGGGTTTATGTTTTCTTGGTTTCTTGTGTGGTTATGTGCCTAGGTTCGGGGTTATAAGTGTGATGTGTGTGAGTCATTTTGGTTTGAGTTAGATTCTTTCGAATCCGTTATTTGTTGAGGGCCGCCATGAAGATTTAAGATTGACTTCAGCGTCTGAGGTCTTGAGACTACTTTTGCATTTGTGTTTTTGTGGTGTTTATTTTGATTGAGATGTGTTATATTAGGAATATGTGAGGCGAATTAGGTAATATGACGTCACGTCGAGTGTATTTGTTGAGATGGGTAGTGGGCATATATGGAGATCGTGCGATGGTAGATATTTACTGGGGATTATATATTGGAGCATTACATATAATGGGATAGAATGATACAGGTATCGGAAATATTATGAGATATTAGAATTCGATCTATATATTTTGAGGAAATGTCTTAATAGTTGATGTGGTGATGCAGTGCTAATGAGATTTTTATGTGAAAATTTATTAAGGATAAGTGTGATAATTAATATCACGATATACTCGAGGTGGGAGTTAAAGAATAATGGTTTACTAAAGTAAGGTTACTGAGTTAGCTAAAGATCTGTGATTATAAAGGAGGTGGCCAGGGAAATGTCCAAGGTTTGATCGGAAATGATAAAATAAGTCGGGGGGTGAATACAAATCAGTGAATAAGAAAAGAGTTTTTGAGTTATCTGTTAATAATGTTTAAAGTAAGGTTAAGGTGTTTGAGTAGAGTGCATCTTTTTGTGATAGTAATGAGTCATTCTTGAGGATGTAAAACTCTGGGAGTTGAAACCCTTTGGAGATGGAATCTGAGGATGAATATGTTTTGAGGATTTAAAGGGAAGAGAGACAGAATTATACGGGAAGTATTGAGGAGGAATTGACTGAGTGTTGAATTGAAGTTGTTGATAAGTTGGGGCAATTGTGTGAATTTAAAGAGGTAACAAAGGTTAGTTGAGGAGGATGCAGTGACATGTAGTCATAAGTTAGCAATTGATAGAGTGGTGTAGATGTTGATCTTTAAAATAATTAAAATTTCTCTTGGATACTTGGAGTAGTGGGGATTTATCCTTTCGTTGTTACCTTATCTATGTTTGAGTGACGTATATGGTAATTGATTGTGGTAATATCTGCTAGATTATAAAGAAACACATACTTACGTGGCTTAATAATTGAAATTATTAGTATTGACTTGAGCGGTGGTTGTGTTTGAGGCATTCTGGCTATTTATTTTTGTGGTATTCATGTTTGAATTTGTATATGATTGGGTGTGTTCAATTGGAGTATATTTGTGTTATGGACGTATCTGTGAATATATTTTTACGAGAATAGTTCCTATATGAAATTGTTGTATCGTGTGTATTATGGATGCTACGTTGAGATTGTTGTGTGTATGATTGATATTATATGTGTGATTTGTGAATTGTTTGATTTGAGGATATTGAGATGATGTGGGAGTATTGAGAAGGGAGTGAGCACCGCCGGGAAAAGGTGGGAATTGTTATATATGATGTTATTGTGGTTTATTTTTTGTAAGTTATTTTATAATTGATTTAGCCAGTATGAGAGCGTGGTGTGGTGAGATACTGGCTGTTTCTTTCGTTTGATTATGTGATATGGAGTATTGTGGTGACCTGAGTATGAGTGGACGATGTCGGTCAATGTGATATGAATTTTAATTTTGAGTGGTACAGGCAATTAGGATGTTTATAATACTAAGATTGTGTAGTCAATAAGAAGCTGAGGAAGCGATAAGATGATAAAAGCTTGAATAGGAAAATTGGCGGTTGAATGTGTTATGGTGTAGAGTCAACGCCTTAGAATTCGATTGACATAAGATATTATAGGAGCTACGAAGGCGAATCATATATTGGGGAAATTTGAGTAGGTGACAAAGGTGTCACGATGTTAGTTGATAAGGGCGTGTCGAAAGGTGTGTTGGTTATCACGATACATTTGGGTTAGTAAATTCGAGGGCAATTTTATAAAGGTGGAGTAGATTGTAACCCGTTACGAAAAAAAAAAATTAATTAATTTTTCGATTAAGTGCAGGATCCGGGGATAGTATAAATAATTTCGATGATATTATTAGTATTTAAATTTTTTTAGCCGAATTACATTTATAATTTAGTAGTGTTTGTCATGGAAGAATTTTTCTTTGAAATCGGAGTCGAATAATTAGAAATCACCGTAATGCAGTCGGTTCATGAGCTCATTTAGGTTTGAGATTTTAAAGTTTTAATGAAGTATGGCATGATATTATTTGGGGTTAGAAGTTAGAATTTATGGAGTTGTGTTGTTAAGCCGGGCAGAAACTAAGCAAGCAGAAACGAGCAGCGGAAATGCTTGAGATATTTTGTCGCGGACCCGAGACCTTTTATATACTTATCCTTTAGCTTGTCATCATCCAAAAAAGCTTCTTCTTTCTTCATGGAATTGGCCGAACTCCCTCCTGTTTTCCTCAAGGAAAATTTAGCGATTTTTCTTGAGAATTCGCGAGCTTTGGTCCTAAAATTTTCGGGAGAGATTCCCCGAGTCATTCTCTACGTTTTGAGGTAAGAAAGTTCGAATCTTTTGGAGTATTTCTTGAGTTTGAGGATGTTGACTTTTTGGGAATTTGAGTTGACTTTGAGCTTTGATGTTTATTATGTTATAGAATTGTCATCTAAAGCAGGTATCGTATAATGATTGACTCAATTATCGATTTATAGGGGTTGAAAAATCTTGAGGATCATAGTTGACTTTTGTTGGCTTTCTAAATGGTGTTTAAATGATGAAATTGTACTCTTGGACTATATTTAGAGTTTGTTTTTGAGGTGTAAGTTATGATTTTGACTTGGTAAGAGAATGTTCGAATATTACGAGTTTTTGTAAGTTGGATAGTGAATAGATTAGAGATTAAGATGATTAGAAATGTGATGATTAGTTGTTAATAACTCGAATGTTAGGGTCTTTGAAGCTAGTAATTGGGCTTCATTCATTAATAGGAAAGGTTGCGAGCTTAAAGTTGGAATAGGGTTGTAAGGGGAAAACTTTTGTTAGGTTACATTTTTGGGGGCCATCGGTATGAGATTATATATATCGGTAGAATGCTATATTATTAGTTGTGTTATAAGTAGTAATTGTAATTCGGGTGTTTTTGATTAGGCGGGCGTGAAGAACACTTGGATCGATTAAGGCGAGGCGTTTTAGGTATTGTGGCTGAGAGGTGAGTACTTATCTCGCGTGTATTACGCTATGTACTTAGCACTAAATGGTGTACTGTCCTTTGTAATATAATTACGTGTAAAGGGGTGTACGGGTCTTTGTAATATAATTATGTGTGAATGGTGTATATGTCCTTGTATTCTGATTACGTGAGATGGAATACATGTAATGTTTAATACCCGATTATGTGTGAGCTTTAATATGATTATGTGATTACGTGCATTGAAGGTAGTTTGAGGTAAGTAGTAAGCGAACTCCCGACTTATATTTACGTGATACGTGGCCTTGTCGGCATAAGAGGTATTTATGTGGCCTTAGCGGCACTTGTGTTATTTATATGGCATGGCGGCGGTTGTGATTGATGTCTGATAATGTGATGTATTAGGCGTATGTTTTGCTATTGTTGGAAGTAATGTAGTTGGTTATTGAGAGGTGTTGGTACGGAGTTATGTATGATTTTAGGAGTGACTTGAGTATTAGGATATGACCACATGGTTGGGATTACCGAGTTAGGTGAAATCTCGCCCAGCTGCGGGATATGTGGCAGCTATTGGCCCTATACTACGATTTATAGTGTGCGGTTTGTATATACTTCGGTATAAAGAGGTATGACTCTCTTTGATCGCTTTGTGCGTGTCGATGTGGCCTATCTTCTGAGGTATAAGCGTGCGGTTTATTGCCCTCTTGATATAAGAAGCGGTACAAACTCTTTTTGATCGCTTTCTTTGTATGCATTGTCGGTGTGGCCACATACTCTACGGTATAGCGTGCGGTTTGGCCTTATACTCACGGTATAAGCGGTGTGAGTCTTTTGATCACTGCTGTGCATTAATCGGTGTGGCCCTCTTTACGGTATAGCGTCTTGAGTTTGGCCTTATCTTCTGCAGTATAAGGCGGTGTGGAGTCTTTTGATCACTTTTGTAGTGTGCATTGTCGATGTGGCCACATACTCTGGTATAGCGTCTTGGTGTGGCCCCATATGCTTGTTATAGGCGGTGTTTATTAGCGATTGATCCATTCTATGACCGAGGCCGGATTGGTACGCATTAGAGGTTGGTATACTTATTGGGGATATGAGAATGCGAAGGTGATGACTAGAGTTATAGTCGATGTTGAGTCTCTATGATTTCATTTTGGGTGATTGTGTGCTTACTGGAACCCTCTATTATATCTTCATGTATTATGTCTGAGACTTCCTGTGGAATTATGTGGTATGACTTTATCGATAATCACAGCTCGTATTTTATTCATATTTGACTCGATGTACATTCACAATCTTGTTGTTGTCACGCAGCGGTGCTTTGATGCTTTGATAATCACGTATCTGAGGTATTTCAGAGTTGTAGCACTTTTGCCGGCATTCTTTTATACTTGGTAGATATGTTATATATATTAAGTGGTAATGGATGAGGTACCTTTTGAAGGAGAACATTAGGAGCGAAATTATAAATCGAGGAAGTTTAGGTTCAATGCAATCGATGATGTTGATGATATTTATATGTATGGTGGAAGCGGATTCAGTGTGCTAGAATATAAGTCTTGATCTAACCCACGTATTTGATACCATTGAAATTAAATAAGTTCCGTATATTAAATGAAGAATTTGGGAGAATAAATCTATATAGGTTATCTGAATTTAAGATAAATGCTCGGTCATATTAAGAAATGCATATATTGGAAAAGATCTTATGAGGAACATTAGTTGTAATGGGAGGAGTATGATTGTAAGTGGGAGTAGTACTAAAGTGAACTAAAGATAAGTGATTAAAGTGTATATACAGGTTATGAGAGAGGTTAAAATATATGTTTAAGTTATTGTGTGTTTGAGGTGTATATTATATTGGGAATTAGCTATACTTGAAGATAACGGATAGAGAAATACCTCTTTGTGATTAAGGTGTCTTTATTGAGTAAGTTGTTGATAGTGTGGGTTATCGGTGTTAGTTAGAAAGCCAATAAGGAAAGTTTTATTTTTGTGGCGAGTAACACATAAATAATACTCTTGGGGTATATAGTCTCTAAATAGTGAGGAATCTAAATTATTCTTATTAGATGCGATCGAGGTAGAGTTAATACATGATATTTATTTTATTTCGACTTTTTAGTACGACTCACTATTTTCACTATGGGCGGGCGTTCGTACTGGGATTGTTGCGGAATGACCGAATACATTAGTAGAAATAGGCTAGATACCATAAAAGATGGCGATAGTGGCTTGAGACCTCAGCCAGTCATACTTTATCTTCTTGAAGTTTACATTGTATGTAATAATTATTATTTCGAGTTGTATAACAAATTGTTTGATGTGTATTTATATTATGATTTTCAATGTTGTTGTACTATTGGATTTGGATTCACCCGATGGGCCGAGTTATATTGTTTTATTTATGATGTGAAAAAGTCATTTTTTATTGTTATCCATGGTTGGTGACTCTACGATTATACGGTTGATGTGGTCCCAGGGGGCTACAGGCGGGTCGTGGCAGTTTCATATCTAAAGTAGAGCCAAAGAATATTGATGAAGCCCTCAAAGACGAGCATTGGATAAATGCCATCTGCTTGAGATGAATTGCTCAGTTTCAAAGAAGGCGATGTGTGGATGCTTTGTGTCACAGACCCGGGGATCATATCATAGGAACAAGTGGATCTTCAAAAATAGAGTATGATGAGTAGGGAGTTGTTACTAAAAATAAGTAAAGCTATTAGCTCGAGGATACTCCCCACAAGTGGAAGGTGTAGATTTCAGAAAACCTTTGCTCCGGTTGCCGAGGTTGGAGGATATACATCTTTTCTTAGTTTAACGATGCTTGATGAAGTTCAAATTATATCAAGTGAAAGTGAAAATTGAGTTTCTTAATGGTGTGGTTGAAGAACAAGTATATCTGGAGAAAGCGGCCAAGGTCTGTTGATGGCGGTGCCCCGATGTGTCTGGTGAAGAAAGCTCTATGTGGCCAAAGTATACGATGTCGGTCTATCTCTAACAGGTTAGTAGCAGCGGCTTGAGGTCGAAGAAGATATTATAAGAGATCTGTCGAGAAGATTGTGTTTCCTTTTATGTAGAAGATCTTGTGTGATATGATTTGTTTAATCAAAAAGGAATTACTATGGCATTAAGTAGGAAGATTCACACGTCTAAAATAAAGAAGGAAAGAGGACCCGAATGTACTCGATTATTTTTACAAAGATGGAAGTTTGTTTATAAGAAGTTATTTCCGTAAACTTACATATGTGCTATATTTATATAAGACCCTCTCATCATAGGATAAAGAGAGATAAATGAAACAAGAGAGAGGATTACGCATTGTATTTTGTGAGGCAAAAAAGAGCTTTGAGAGTTTATTTTAATTGTAAATTTGAGTGTCTTTGAGTGTTCTACAAACTCCTTTAGATTGTGTAACTATTGTTAACACCATATTACAATAGTCACAGATTACTAGTGATTACATGGATTGACACGTACTAGGGATAGTAGTATGTAGTGGAGGATATGTGTATTATTGAAGTACGGTACGGACCTCGTACATACGAGATAGAGGAGTTGAATAGGTAGAAGAAGAATGGGAGCATTAGAGTATAAGTCCTTATTTAGCCAATTATCATATCATAGTGGGAATCCTTCCTTGGGCAAGTGCCAGAATTTGCCGTCTTCACGTTGTGGCACCGAACTAGGTTACCAAGTTGTTGTATTTACTTTTTGGTTCGAGTCTTTATTTTGTCAGCTTAGGTAGAGTCGGTCATAGTGTCAATAGTGGTGTCTTGTTTCTTGATGGTTCAAAGTCAACAATTATATTTTTTAATATTATATTTAAAGAGTTATTTGTGATCGAAATATCTCTTCAAAAATAAAAATATTAATTAGAAAAAATTTGAAGGAGTGTAAGTTTCTACACAATTTTAGAATGATTTCGAATTAATTAAACATAAAATGTCAAATATTTGAAAAAATCAGTACATGTAGTGCATCGCACATCTCTTAAAATTACAAAATAATTCCTTTAAAATCTTAATAAAACAATCTCTTAATAAAATCCTAACTTTCTACCATATATGAGTGGTATGTAGTGGTGATATCTAACACACCATTTCCTCCTGACATAAGAGGATGTAGGCATTCCAAATCACACACATTTTCATAAGCTAAATCATAACAAATATAAAAGCGTGAATAAAGTTGTGTTTCTTCCGTTTTCTTCCTTTTGCTATTAATTACTAAATTATCATTCTATACAAAATCTAAAATTAATATTATCTTTTTAATTAATAATTTTTACCTCTTTAATTCATAACTCATGAGTTCAAATGGAAATTAGCTTACTATCAAATAGTAATATATTTTATAGACTATTATTGTATTATTATAATATGTGTTAGTTAAATAATCATATGATTTGTATTGCAATTATTATTATTTATTATTATGTAAGAACTATTGTTATTATTATTATTATTATAATATGTATTACTTAAATAATCATATTCTTGATGTAGTGTGTGTATTATTATTGTTATTTAATTACACTCTGAATATAAATTTCATATATTGAGATCCACAAAAATTTAAATTATACTTTTTAATGAACCAACAACAAGCATAAAAATAAATAAGTCGATGATACTATATTGATGATCAATTTGTCAATCTATTTAGTGGAGGACATCAATTATTAAAGTAATATTATATCTCTACATGGGCATCTGATTTGGTATAGTTGATATATATATTTCTTCGATCGATTGCAAATGTCACCTTCATGGATATGATTACGTTCTGGATATTTTGCAATAATTCTGAAATATTAATGGAAGCATTTCTTTATATGCTTTGTGGAAATAACATTTTGAAATATTATTTAATAATATTCTAGTTGCTCAGTGTAGTGATGTGTGAATGCAATTAATTTTTGAAATTTAGTAGTTAAAATTGTCATCGGTTGGTTGATAGTAAATTTCGGTGGTAGTATTAAAAATATATTTCGGAGTTGTGTAATTTAAATCGAGTCAAAAAATAAATCGAGTAGTACCCGAAATAGTATTTTAGGCATGTGGCATGATGAAATAATGTAGCATTTTATATTTTTATATTAAATACTACACTAAATAATTATTGTCATGAAATGTGAAATAAAATAAACACTCAAGTAATTTGTAAGTAATGATCGGGATTGGCGTGGCTTCTTGGAAATTTCACACACAACTATCCTGGTTTGATATTTCCACTCTTGTCTATGATTATCATTACATCTTTTCATAACAAAATTATAAAAAACAAGAAACAAGTTCATCTCAAATCATTAATCATTTTAAAATTAAAGCCGTCTCTTGGTTCTAACTATTTTTTTTTTTTTTTTTGAAGTTAAATTTTGACTTTGTTGGCGTTAGTTTTCTGATTGAAAATATTTTTTGCTATGAACATGCATGTATAATCTAAGTTCAATGAAAGATGTTAGAACCTCTCGATGTTAACGTTTCTAAGAAATGAAGTTGATTTATGTTTTGGTTGACTTTTCTAGATCTAGTTTGACTTTTGAATGAAAAATATGAAATAAATAGTAAACTTATTTCAAATTTAATAATTTTAGGTTTTTGAACAACCTTTGACATTTTGAGTTGACCAATGAAAGAACGTTTTGATTTTAAAGTCGTTCTGTATTTATTATGATTTTTGGAAGTTAAATGGTTAGAAATTATATAAATATGAAATAAATATCAAACGTTTGAGAAAAATGAAAATATTAAATCTGAAAATTTTCTACTCCATGAGTAACTCTATCAAACTTTGGAGTGATTTGAATTAATTTACTATTTTTGGTGATTTAATTATAAAAATGGATTTTAAATCAAAAGAAAATAATTGGAAGCTTGAAAAATAAAAGGGATGCCTTTCCAGAAATATTGAGGGAATAATTGAATATATTTCAAATTTGGTGATTTTTGGAATTGATGTGTTGTTTATTTTGATTTGCGGATATTTTAAGTGGTATTAAATGGAATTAAAATGAATAAAAATAGATTTTTATGAAATAAAAATATTTGGAAAGAATTGATGAACTTTTAAATCATATTTTGAGTTAATAAAAATATATGGTGATTTACAGAGTTGATTTGATAATTATTTTGATTTATGGGTGTTAAAATGACTAGAAATGTGGAGAAAATGGTTTTTGGGGCATAAAATTTGATTTTGGGAAGAATGGTTGGGCTCTTAACACACATTTTGAACTAGGATAATTATGTTGAGTTTGTTGGGGTTTATTAGGTATTTATTTGGGAATTAAAAAAGTAAAAGGGAGAATTTAAGCAAAGTTAATAATACAGCAATCACCGCTTTCGATAGAATCGAGCGGGGTTGAAACTGGAATAAATTAGGTTTTGCAGCTAGTTGTAACATAAAGTGAGTACTTATCTCACCCAGGATGTTAACCTCTACGTTTATATTATGTTTATGTGGATTAGTATTGGTATATTGAATGTTCGATATATATATTGTTTATTGAATTAGTATTGATATATATATATATATTGATTGTGAGTTATATTGAAGAATTTATTGATTATGATGAAATATTGATATTATGAAATATTAAAAACTATTATAATAGATTGAGATATTGGAATGAAATGAAATTAATATTTATATTGATGATTTATATTGGCTTGGTACTAGCCATGTGTGAGTTATATCAGCTTGGTCTTAGCCGCGTGATTGTATTGGCTTGGTGATAGTCATGTGTGAGTTATATGGGCTTGGTGTTAGCCGCGTGATTGTATTGGCAGTGTAGCCGTGGCCGAGTTATGTCGGCAGTCTTGCTTGGCGTGATTGTATTGGCATGGTGCTAGCCATGTGTGAGTTATATCGAACTTTAGTGCCCCAGCCACGTGATTGTATTGGCTTAGTGCTAGCCATGTGTGAGTTATATCGGCTTGAGTGCTTGGCCGCGTGGCGATTGTATTGGCTTGTTCTTGTACGTGTGAGTTACTATCGGCTTGGTCTTTAGTCGCGTATGATTATATTGGCTTGGTGCTAGCCATGTGTGATTTGTATAGGCTTGGTGCTAGCCTCTTGTGATTTATATTGGGCTTGGTGCTAGCCCCGTGAGATTTATACTATCTTGTCTCTATTTAGTTTGGTGCTAACTAATATGAGACGTGATGAATGGTTACTCATGTTGGTTTGGTGATAATCAACATGGGTTGGTAAAAGATATACTATTACGTTAAGTATTATTGATTTTGTTATAGATTGTAAAGTTATCATTAAAATGATTTGGATACTACTCGTGGTATTTGTATTCACTAAGCTTTGCAGCATTTTCATTGCCAGGTTTCAACTGTAGATTGATGAGGTAACATAGTTGTAACTTGATCGTGAACCGGAGGCCGTATTATGGGAGGCCGGTGGCTAGGAATCTCAGCGGTCATATTTACATCTATCTTATGGAATCATTTAGATGTAGTAGTGTCATTGTTGAAATTCAAATTCTATTTTGAGATTATGCTGATGAGGAAGCTTTAGTTTGACATTTTTTTGATGTTGATGTATTTTGATGAGATATTTAGTTCACCACGATGGACAAATGTTTTATTATTATTAAATAAAAGTCATTTTTACATTTGTCATTAAATCGTATGGTGACTCGATGTTTCATATTCGGCAATCTTGCGGCGCCGAGGCGCGAGGCGAGGTCGTTCTGATTTTGGTATCGAGCCTGGGTTTCAGTTTTTAAAGTAAATTTGTCTTGTGTGGTTGTATTGCCTAGATTACAAGATGATTAGAGAGTTGTCAATATTTGAGTCTTAACGTAGATGCGAATCTTTCCTTCTTTCGTTGATCGTTGGCGTGAGGATGCCTAGAAGATTTTTTGTTTAGCTACGTGTAGGGGTGCTTAGGGAATGATTGATTTAATCGGATTCGTTGTTGCGAGCTAGTAATCTTGAGGTAGAAGGTGATTAGTGACGAGGGGTGAATATAAGGGTGAAGTTGGGTATGTTGGAAATTTATTGAAGAGAAAAGATATGCCAAGAATGTTGGAAGGAAGTCTCTAATGTTGGATTTGGAGTTGTTAAGAGGCTAATGTATTTATGTAAATCTAATTATGTAAATCTAAGAGTGTTAAGGGTAGGTTGAGGTAGAAATTTTATGATGCATATTTTAAGGGTAATCTTGTGATTATAGTGTAAGATTGTTGATCTTTAGATGTATAAGAAGTTAAACGCTGCGTGCCCAGGATTAATTGATGGAAGAATGTTGGTGATAATGATGATAGTTGTACCCAGTTTTAGAGTAGGGTGAGAATTAATTTGGATTGACGTACAGGATGAATCAGCTTTGTGAATGAATAAGTTTAATGAACCTTGTTGTCCGTTGCGGAGTATGAATAAGGGTTGTAATGGGTTGAAAATAAATATCCTTGTTTGGTTGTCACTAGGAAAGTTTCTTAGTTGCTTAAGTTGTTGAGTGTTACCTTGAAGAAGTAGTGGAACGATGAAAATTTTGGGACCAGTGAAAGAAGAAAAGATGCTTAGTTATATCAATAAATAAAATATTTAAGTGAAATGGAAATTCGATAATGATTGGTGTAGTAAGTGTAATAACCCCGTTACGAAAAAAAAAAAATTTAAATTTCGGTCGGTGGGACCGGGGATATTTAATAATCGATGATAATATTTAAGTAAAATTGCAGGCAGTGCATTTATAATTTAGTAGTTTTTTGCCATGGAATATTTTATCTTTGGAATCGGGTTCGTGGAGATTTAAAATGCGATAGCGGAGAGAAATTAACGAGCCGAGCGGGACTCGAGTTTTAAATATCTAGTCATTAACTATCTTCCATCATCATTATCAAACACTTCATCATCATCTTTTTCATGTTTTTTGCCGAAATATTCACCTTCCCCACTTAAATAATTTCATTTTCCATTTCTGCTTACGTTGTAAACAGCTTCAGATCGGTTGTAGAATATTGTTCTCCCCGTCATTCTCTAGAGTTAAGGTAAGAAATTTCAAGCCTTCGAGAGATATTTCTTGGGTTTTGAGAATGTTGACTTTTAGTTGACTTTTGCATAATTGAGTTTTATGATAAATCTTAATTTGGTTATGGGTTACGTGACGTATATAAGTGACGAATTCGTGATTTAGAGATCGTTTGAGGGCGTTATGGTCGAGTTGACTTTAGGTTTTGTTGACTTTTTATATGGATATTTTTATAAGACTTTAAATGTGTAGGAGGTTATATTGGGACCTTATTATAGTTGTTATGATGCTAAATTGGTGATTTAAAAATTGATTAAAAGTGTTATGTTGAAAAATTATAGAATTCAAGTTGAGTTATAATTGATATTTCGAATTAGATTGTTGAGTATGAATTAG
>JADFUC010001693.1:0-17108 GCA_019722365.1 Lithospermum erythrorhizon
AAGCCTGCTTCGCACCTTCTAATGCTACGAAGTTCTATTCTTACTTTCCCACAGTGGGGGAGTTATGAAGAGTGGAGCTCAAGGTCTAATCACCGTGAGCTTGGGTCTCTTAGTTGGATTGGTCCTTGCTATGTCATCTAGCCTACTCTGGGGCCCTTGTTTCTCTGAATGAGAAGAGAGACTATACCTTAGTATGTAAGAGAAGCAGACTGTATTTACTAAATAGTTAAGAAGCACAACTAGACAAGAGAAACCTACTATCATGAATTAGTTAAAGTCTTCCAGTTTCAGACTGTTTCCTCATTTTCATAGGCATTGTGTGTATTAAAATACACTTTATATTTACCTCTAATGAATCAAGAAGACTATTAACTACTAGCAATAATGAATACAAGAGAAGAAGTACTAGCATGAAAGAGCTTAAAGTGTTTAGCTTTGCTGGTACAGGAGGAAGAACTGCCTTCTTTGCTTGCTCTAATTGATAATAACAACTAGCTTTATGGATGGAATAAAGGAGATTACTTGGCTTCTGTTTATATTAATACTCTATATAAAAAAGGTTTAGACTTATAGCTGGATTGAAGACTCTAATAAGGTTAGCATTATGGATTGCTTGGAAGAAGCGAGCATTCGTATTCTGTCTTTCTTTTTTCTTCCTGGCTTAGCCTCCACCTGGTAAACTACTAGAACGTAAGTAAGCAACGCGTCAGGTTGTTGATAGGTGCCTATAAACTACTTAAAAGTAAGCAGCAAGTCACGGAGCGTGTAGTCCTGACCTGTGATAGGGATTCGAAGAAAGACTAAAAAGAGGAAGTTGAGCTTAAGAGTCAGGGCTCGACCAACCCACCAAGCAACTACACTGACGAACGGAATGAAACTGAAGAAAGAGGGTATGAAATAGATTTCATATCCTGCTGCACCCAGCTGGTCATAGGTCCATTACCTACGGTATGGCACTAGTGGTACATAAGCAAGTGAGCTGAGATAGCATTGGGGAAGCGGAAGAAAGAGCTCCATAAGTACTAAGGTAAAAGAAGAAATTCACACCAACCCAATCTTGAAATCAGATACGAAGGAAAGGATGAGATGGAAGTAAATAAAAGAATTATAGAGAGCAAGAAAGAGGATCCAACAGTAAGAGTCCCAGAAAGCAAGTGTCATTATCCGCTCCCATTCAAAAAAAAGTAAGGGAAAGAGTTTCGAGGCTTGAACCTCAATACCAATAGAAGAGAGGGATCAAAGCAGGTAAGAAAGACGGATTCTACAGAACGGGGCAAAAAAGTACAAGCAACTACATCAACAACCACAATCTCGACGAAAACCTAAAAATGGATTCTATAAATGCTAACGGAAACCCAGCTTCCAGGAATGAATAGTTGAAATGAAGCTGAAGGGTTACACCAAAGAGTCACCAAAGCGACTTATTTACCATATTCTTTGAGATTTCATGATCCGCTGCCGATGCCGCTCCTTCACCCATGATGCTTCACTTGTCAGCGATTTCCGACAAGTCTTTTCATTTTAAGCTTCTACTCGATTTTATTTCTTCCGCCTGTTGGAAATGTTTGATGCTTGGGACCTCTATTCCGCTCCTTCCTTCATTTCAATTTCTATTCATTCCTGAAGCTAGGTTTCCGTTAGCATTATAGAATCCATTTTTAGGTTTTCGTCGAGATTGTGGTTGTTGATGAAGTTGCTTGTACTTTTTTGCCCTGTTCTGTAGAATCCGTCTTCTTGACTGCTTCTGATCCTCTCTTCTATTGGGTTCAAGCCTCGGGAAACTCTTTCCCTTACTTTTTTTTTGAATGGGAACGGAGGATAATGACACTTGTACTTTCTGGGACTCTTACTGTTGGATCCTCTTTCTTGCTCTCTATAATTCTTTTATTTACTTCCATCTCATCCTTTCCTTCGTATCTGATTTCAAGATTGGGTTGGTGTGAATTTCTTCTTTTACCTTAGTACTTATGGAATCTTCTTCCCGCTTCCCCAATGCTATCTCCAGCTCACTTGCTTATGTACCACTAGTGCCATACCGCCAGGTATGGACCCTAAACCAACTAGTGCAGCAGGATATGAAATCTATTTCATACCCTCTTTCTTCTTCAGTTTCATTCCGTTCCGTCAGTGTAGTTGCTTGGTGGGTTGGTCGAGCCTGACTCTTAAGCTCAACTTCCTCTTTTTTAGTCTTTCTTCGAATCCCTATCCCTGCCGGTCGAGACTACACTTGCTCCGTGACTTGCTGCTTACTTTTAAGTAGTTTATAGGCACCTATCAACAACCTGACGCGTTGCTGCTTACGTTCTAGTAGTTTACCAGGTGAAGGAGCTAAGCCAGGAAGAAAAGAAAGACAGAGCCACGGAATACTCGCTTCTTCAAGCAATCCATAATACTAACCTTCAATAGAGTCTTCAATCCAGCTATAAGTCAACCTTTTTATATAGAGTATTAATGCTCGCAAGCAAGAAGCCAAGTAATCTCCTTTATTCCATCCATAAAGCAACCACTTCAAGCTAGTTGTTATTATCAGGTAGTAGGCAAGCAAGAAGGCAGTTCTTCCTCCTGTACCAACCAAAGCTAAGCACTTTAAGCTCTTTCATGCTAGTACTTCTTCTCTTGTATTCATTATTGCTAGTAGTTATTCAATAGTCTTCTTGATTCATTAGAGTAAGTATAAAGTATGTATTTTAGCCACACACAATGCCCTATGAGCGAGGAAGCGAGGTGCAAAGGCCGCGGAGACTTTTAGCTAATTCATGATAGTGGGTTTCTCTTGTCTGGTTGTGCTTCTTAACTATTTATTAAATACAGTCTGCTTCTCTTACATACTAAGGTATAGTCTCTCTTCTCATTCAGAGAAACGAGGCCCGGGAGTAGGCTAGATGACGTAGCAAGGACCAATCAGCTAGGGGAGACCCAAGCTCACACGGTGGTGGACGAGCTCCGCTCTTCCTGCTCCCCCGCGTAGGAAAGTAAGAATAGGAGGAACTTCGTAGCATTAGAAGGTGCGAAGCGAGCAAGAAATCTTCTTTTGCCTCGAAAGGGAGGAAGTCCCCACGAATCCCTCTGTCGTTTCCCACAAGTAACCCTAACAGCGCCATCTCATGGAAAACACTCCATTTTCATAATCAAGCTTCCCTGTATCGTCTCGCATGCTCGGCCAGTAATTACCTCTTCTTTTTTTTTTTTTTTTTTTTTTGTCAAGGCCTAGTGGTCCCACATAAACCATTTGTGCCTAATCTAATAGCTAATGTCGAAACTTCTGTACCAGAATGTGCCGTGTGAGTCCTTCTCTTTCAGTTATGAATTGTAATTGCGCTCTGTCGGTGACCTCCTACCCCTTGATGGTGGGATGATCCAGTTTGGAAGGCCCTTCTTGAACCAATGTATAATATATAGCGGATCCGAGAAAATCTATCTCGATGGGCGAAAGACATCTTTTGACCCGGGTCCCTAAGCTATTTTTCTTCCCTTGGACCCCTCCTCTCGTTGGAAAAGATGATCTTGCTTGGGCCACTGAAGGTAAGATGGATTGAATGAGGAATTGGACTTGGCATTCTTGCTGTCTCTGGAATGCTTTGATCCATCTAAGCCCATTGACAAACAGGAAGAGGATAAATTGGGGGGACTCATGGGATAATTATGGTTTGAAGATACTGAATTGCAAAGCCCCTTGATGGACTTTGAAAAGACCACGTCCGAGTCCAAAAATGGAATGGAATGAATTGGGAAAGTTTATAGGGGGACACGGAGATTTCCAAAGAAAAGCCCAAATGAAAACAAATAGAGTGGTCGTGGAGAAGGGGACTCATTGTCTTCAAAAAAGAGCTATTGATAGTGCTAGTGCTGTACTGACTTACTCTATACCGGTCTTAGTGGACTGACAGAGTGAGCTGGAAAGGGGCGAAGTCATCTTAATAGTAAAAAGCCTTGGACTGATGTAAAGGCTTTCAAATGCTACAGTCTAGAGAGCGAGCTTCGGTCTCACGTAGCTCACCTAAGAAAGGACTACGCTGTCGAGTGAGGATTGGCCGAGGGGAGTTCATGATGTACCTGGGTACAAATCCGCCAATAAAAAAAAGACAAGTAGAAGCCAGTGAAGAGAGGTAGGCAGGGGCTAAATAGTGCCAGTAGGGTATGAAGCAGGACAGTTTGTACTGGTCAGCTTTGAGCTGTCGAGTAAGGAGTGCTCTATCTCTTAAGAAAGGGGCTTTTGAAACCTGCCTTATTAGACGAGACAGGGGAGTACTCTCTGATGTGCGTTCTATTATTGCCTCCTATTCCGGAGGGAGTGACCGGAATTAAGCCGCGTGGCGATACCCACCAAAAACAAAGGACTATTTGATTCGCTTTTTGGGCAGGTCCAATCCGTACGAAGAAAATGATTCAGCACACTAAAATCTAGTGGATCTGTTGATTCCATATTCATGAAAAGCCGGGAGGTTTAAACATGTTATGAAACTAATAAAATTATGACTAATAATAAGAAAAGAGTTAAGCGCCTCAAGGCTTATAAATAGAAGCTTCTTTCAGTCTATATTTTCAAAGAAATTAGAAGTCAGAAGAAAGACTTTCAGTAACACAACACTCTTATGGATCTCATTGCCGAAAGACTTTCCCAAATCAATCAGGAAATTCTAAATGTAGAAAACGAGAAGCTCCAATACGAGCATTTGCTCGGTCTGTTCTGGGAGCATCCGCCTCCTCTCAATCCGGAGGCCGTAGGAAGAGCCATGCAACAGATTCGGGACCGCATTAGCGGTCTGGAAGACGAGGGGGCGCTGTCGAAGAAAGCAAGCCTCATTGTGGAGAGGCCGCAAAGGAACCGCAGAAATGGGAAACAACAGGGGAACTAAGAAGGAGTCAGTCTGACTCTTTCTAAGAAGATTTAAATAAAGTGTCTGTAGACACTTAAGTGGTGTGTTTTAATGTATGGTCTTTGTTTGGTGGAGATCTGCTCCTATGCTAAGTGTTTGTTGTGTTTTATTTGTTATGTTTGCATGTATGAATGGTAAAACCCCTAGTGTAAAATGTTTACTACTTAATGCTATGCTAATAGAATATTAAATAAGAAATTTTGCTTTTCTTATTCCATTTTTGTATTTTTTTATTAACGTTGATAGCTCTTTTCTTTAAAGCTTATGCCGTAGAAGCCGACATCAGGCTATTGGCCTTTTATCTGCATCTGAATTTTCCCGACCGGAAGGGGTTCGCGAAGTCTATTAGTTGCTTGCTTTCATTTTGAGTCTTTCCCGCATGCGTGACTACCATTCTCTCTTTTCCATATTGGTAGCTCCCCCGATATTAGTTCTCGCGGAGAAGGATCGTCCTGTAACTACCACGGGTTTACTTGTCTCTTTTTCCTTTGCTGGAGGTCTTACTAGCCTTCCTCCCGACTAATCTTTTGGTTACCTGTCTATCGGGAAATTCCCAATATTGCGAGTGTTCTATCTCTTGTTTTTTCTAGTTTTTATGACTCTGCCATGTGCTAGAAATTCAATCCCTGAAGGAAAAATGACATCTGCCTTGAATCCGAAGGGGCTGCCCAGACACCGAATTCACCCGCTCAGGGTGACTTCTCTTTGGAAACGGGGAAGGAAGACGTCAGTAAACCGTCTAGCTCAAACTGGCAACTCGAGTTCATCAATGTACACTCCTTATGTATTCAAAAGCTTTGAAGAAAGGAGTGATAAGCTCATAATAGTTTGATCTTAGGATTATTTCAATTATGAAACAAAATCCATCAATTCAAACAGTCTACTTCCATAACTTAAACTTTTGCTTATTAGTACGGTCATCTCTCGATCAGTCACAAAAGGTCTCAGGCCAGCTTTCGTAGCTATAGACATAACAAAGCTATAGAGGGACTAGAAACCCACCACTCATAGCTATTAAAGAAAAGAAGTCTTGCCTTCCCACGACACGAGCGATCACTCATAAGGCTTATCGGTTAGTCGGACTGGTATAGTAGTATGATCAAGGCACATCGGGAATAAGGTTCTCAGTCACCCTTCCCGTTGCTACCAGCCCTCTGCTCTCAGCTAGGTTTACATCCAGCTTTCAAGCCATAGATATGATCAGTAGAATGAGGAATTTCTCTCTTTTCATAGTGTCGTAGATTTGATCAATAAGAAAATGGTAGGAATCAAGCATGACTCGTAGTTAGCTCCTTTAACTGGAAGCTAGCCCCTCCAAGGATGATATGCCTAGAGTTGGACCTAATTTATCTTCTTCACCATTAGAAGTAAGAGCTTTCACAAAGGGAGCTGTCAGATAGCTTCTTGACTCAGAGAAGGTAACTCCAGGTTCTGATCTGATTCCTTTTCCCTAGATGTCAAATCTTCAATTGCTTTTCTTTCGGAACGGACGTAGAGGAAGTGTAACAAGCATCAATTGATGAATAACCTTAGTTGAATGGATCTATCTGACCCTCTTTCATACCTTAGAACAAAAGGAATGGCATCTAGAGAACCCTTTCACGAATGCTTTTTCCATCAGAGGTCTAATTGGACACGTGAGCTATTAGATATGGCATTCTAGCCCTTTTCCATTCAAATCTCTTTACACATAAAAGAAGGGTGCTTTCCTATTATTCTAGTCGAACTGGGCAATATGGAAGGAGGGAATCAATGACAGGAAGCTTGAGAATAGCAATAGGCTTTAGCAAGACCAAAGGATGTTGGGCAGAATGACCTGCGAGGAAGGACCTTTGATGAGCCTGGGTGAGCACCTGTTCTTGCATATGAGCGCTCGCTAGCATTCCTCTGTGCTATAGTTTCATTCAAGTCGATATTGTACTTTACTTTAAAGAGATCCTGAATATGAGCATTGGTAATGAGTAGGTATCAGTGCACCAGGGCAGGGACTCAGAGCGAGTCTGGGGTCTTGCCTCTGATGCCCTGACTCTCTGTATCAATCAAAGAAAAGGGGGAACCCTTAGCCGCTACGGCAATGGGTATAGACCTCTTACCTCCGCTGCTTACCCAATGGACCACTTAGAATAGACCGAATCGAAGCCTAATTGCAAAAAGCTCCTATCTCTTTTGAGTGTGGTATGAGTATAGGAGTAATCTAGTGTATATAATCTTTTGTTCCTTCTTTGTGTAATCCGATTATCCTTTATTTCATTTCTTCTTTCCCCTTTCTCTAATAATAGGTAAGCCCTTGCTTTTTCTTGTGCTTCCGTTCAATATCTCCCCTCTCCATTCTTTGAGTTCACATTAACATTTCCTACTCTGTCTTGTAGGGCTCGTAGTGCATTTCTATGTAGCAAGCTCTGTTCAATCAATCTCATGAGTAACTAAAGCAAGAAGAACGATAGATAATAGCGCCTTGATTTTAGGCATAAGTCACACTGGAATGATGCCTTCCGGGTTAAGCGATTGAAGTATTGAAGTCTCTTTCTTTTATGTATTGAAGTATGAGTGACTTTAAGCTTCTGAAATATTTCTATATAGGGGAATCACCAATAGACGTACCTGAAGACACGTTTCTAAACTTTTGTGGAAAAAGATATGAAATTTGGTTGATAGAGACTGAAAGCTGCCTAAACTATGCCAACCAAGGATTTGATTCAAAATAAGCATTTTGATGCTTATACCTTCTAAATGAGCAATGAAGCCGGACGTTCAAGAAAGACAGAACTCGAGTGAACTTTCAGTAAGGGCTTTTTGCCTGGACCAGGAGGGTCCTCTCTTCCCTTAACTCCTCTTGGTCTGACGATTATCATGGGTATCTCAACAGGCATTAGGGAATCATGTCCCCGAAGGACCAGGTGGTGAATTGAACCCCCACCCCCGACCCAGAGCACAAATGGAGCCACAGCTCGTTGACTCCTCCGCAAGGAGCAGCCCGAGCCACAATAGATTTTGGAAAAAAAGGTAGGATTTTACTTTGCTTAGTGCTTGTGCGCTAAGGGAAAAAATGCCATACAAAGAATCGTTTCTCCAATGAGACCCTCCCCTTACTAGGGGAGAGAGAACTAAGAGAGTCCATAGATACTGTTGATCACAAAGAGAAATGCTCATCCAGGCCCGTCCAGTTAGCGTAGTGTAATTCATTGCTAGCTTTAATTGAATTGGAAAAACAGTACCACATCAAGGTAGCAGATTCAGACTATGGCCCTCTGTACCCAAAACAGATGCGCTGACCAGACTGCGCTACACCTCGTCTCACCACCCCGGAGCATATAGATCGATGAACACTCAAACCGAACTCGCCCATCCTTTTGGGCACAGAGATGCGAGAACCAATCTGAGTAATCAACCTCTTTTTTTAGAAAATCTTCCTCAAACTAAGATAGGGCGAGCCAAAAAAGACGTATAGTGGAGGGTGTAAGCCGCTCGACTGTAGGAGGAGCGCTCACATTTTTCTTACTCTTTCACTTGAATTTAAAATCGGCTCGCTCCCGGCTGCGTGTCCTTTGGACCTTTGCCCGCTTAGAAGTGGATTCGAACCACATTTCAGTCCTTTGCTCTAACCAGCTGGAGCTACCTAAACCACTTTCCTAAAACATGTTTTCTTCATCGAATGGCGCTACCAAGCCGCTAGGCGCTCCAACCCTTGCTAAACAAAGGTATAGTAATAGATTTTTGTAAAGAAAAGGTAGTTTACTTGCTTGAGTGCTTGTGCGCTAAGATGAAGTAACTGGTTCGATAGGACTACGAATATCTATTTTTCGCTTGTTCGTCAAGCTTTCGAGCAGCTCTTTCAACTGCCGCCTAATCCCTCCAAGAACCGAAACCGTCCAGGGACTCCACCAAGAGGTTCTTTCACTCACGTAATTTCGCCCGCCGTTTCATTTCCGTGCCGGAAATGGGATTCGAACCCATGATACAATCTTCTTGTATGTCGATTTAGCAAACCAATGCCTTAAGCCACTCAGCCATACCTCCAAGTTGTTGATCGGAATGGAATTGGATGTGACGGGTTTGGTTGGTTGCCCGAAGGAAGGGCTATCTGATCCGATCAACTGCGTAAGCCGTAGCGCGCTAGCGCGCGTACTCTTCTCTATGAGCGAGACTACCTCCAGCACTCGTTGGGCGAGGCAGCACATTCTATGAACACCCCTGCTGAATGATTTGCTTTCAGTTTTGCGCGACCCAACCAGATGAAAAACAGAGGTCAAATAAACCCTTATCCACTGAATGGAATTCATATCTCCTCGTCTGGTCGAAGGGAAAGCGGGAACTGGACTCTGCCTCTTCTATTACATTACGGAGAAGTCCATTCTCGTCATGATCGATCCCGTCCTAGCCCACAGTGCCCGGAGAACTAGGCTTGCCCAGCAAGCAAAGCTGGCTTACTAAGGTAGTTTACTTGAGTGCTTGTGCGCTAAGGAAAAAAAGCGCGATTACAGTGAAGCCTTCTCTAAAAAGAGCTAACCACGGGCTTGGATACGGGCTCCCTAGGTATTCAGGTACATCACAAGCAAGAGCTAAGTCTAGCCCGTGTCTGTAAAGCTCTAGACAGGATGAACATTCTGAGTACGAAGGAACTACCACTTTTGAGTACAAGCCTAACAAAAGAAAAGGGGCCGGTTGAAGGGACCTGAATCCATAAACCGCCTTGATTTGCTCCCTTTGAGGGTCCTTAGAACTCCTGTCAAAAAGGATCAAATGGAAGAGAAAGCGTCTGCAGACACCTCCTAGAAGAAGAATTCGTTTTCCCAAAAAAAAGAGTACTTGATTTGAGGAGAAATCGCTCTAGGCGTGATGCTGTTTGATCGGTGATCATAGGAAGCCGCTAGGCTTACCGCGAATGCTTTCTTTCTATGAAAAAATCCTGTTGCTGGCTCACGAGCAACAGGCGTCTGAAACTTCGCTTAAAATCACTAATCTCCGGCTCCCCTAAACTTGGTGGGTGTGCCTGCTTCTTCCGACCTCTGTCAAACAAATCATCGAGGAAGTAAGGTAGGTTCCGGGTACTTCAATGCGAAGCGCACCCTTCACCCACTGGCACGAGCAAACTAGCTAAGCGAGGAAAACTGCCGCCCTCTTCAGCTCGAGCTCACAGACCTCTCTGAGTCAATTCCAAATGGAACTCAAATCTTTCCCTTTCCGAATGATTCGTGCTCTCTCTCTTCAACCGGCGAGTTTAGCCTTGCCATGAATTAACTCTCAGAAACCAGATCCGTGGATCGGCGCGAACACTTTCCCAATCGAAATGAAATCGAAACGCGAGACACGACACTCACAACACGAGACTCGAATCGAGGATCAACCCCCTTTCAAACAGACTTTTATCCGCATCTGATCTTTCCTGGGATTCAATCTTTTTCGGGGTTCCCGGGTATTTACTTCTCCTTCATCCCTTGCTTCTTCCTGTGTTTCGGCTTAGTTTACTATTTTTTAGAACGTTGTTTCTTTCCTTTGTCAACTCAGTGTAGTTGTCTTGTTAAACACAATCCTAGCATGTCCGGTGATTCCCTTTTTCTTATTCCTACCTTCGCGACATGCGATGGTGATGAGAAGACACATGAGAATTATCACCTCTATTTCTTGTTCCCCTGTCTCACACTACATGCGCTTGTTACTATAAGTCATCATTGTGAATCATCAACCATAACCGGGAAGAACCTTTCCAAAGTGCTATTTTCGTATGTTAGAAATGTCCTCGTACTATGGATTTACCAATGCAATGTCTCAGGTGTAGCAGAACATAAATGGATCATTACGTGATCTTCCTTTCCCTTATTGTGTGTGTGCCTTTTCAGGTCTTCTGGCAGTGCAAGCTGACTGACTGGCGTGTATGAGGCTTTGGAAGTGTTTCGACCTTGTGCAGGTTCATGGTCTTGATTATAGACCAGGATTGCTACACGCTGATGTAATAAAAAGGATACCTGTGGTGGGGCCAATGGACAAGCTTTCTTGGTCCAAGCCGTGGTCTTGAACAGCCTAAGGCTTGGAGGGGTGTTGTCAGACTTATGTCGATAATGCCTTAGTGACCATTCGATATAAGACTTTGGGCGTCTCTGATCGCCAAATCTGGTATGGATTCTTGCGAGTCCATCAAGGTCACTTTGCCTTCATTTAGGTAGGTTATTTTGAAGGGCTTGTAGGAAAATACTCAGAGAGTGACTTGACTTTGTGACAGTGACTTTCATGGCACGAAGCCTAAGTGACTTTCATTTCATAAAGGGAACCCTCATTCAATCCATTTTCATTCCACCCTCTGTTGGCTGGAGGAATGGAAGCCATTTCTTTCATTTAGATAAGAATAACACGTAGGCACCAAAGATTTCACAGATCCACTAACAAGTTAAGGTAAGCAGTAGGGGAGGTAGCTATCTTTGTTTGAAAGATAGCAGTCTCATTCAAGATGAGGTATAGCAGGGAAAGCATTCATCATTGGCATTGGGGGAAAGGTTCTTGATCACTTCAAGAGAATAAGCTCTTTGCTTTGAGGTTTTTGAATCAAGAAAGCAAGGCAGAATGGTTGAAGACTCCTAGAACCAGGGAAAAGAGGCAGCCCAGATCTAAGTATAGGTCTTGTCCCGGCCATTTGTACGTATGTGATTGGAAAGATAAATCTCCCAGAAGATTCAGCCTGTAGGAATCCTATAAGAGAAGAGTCAGAGTGGATGTCGCCGGCCTTTCTTTCTCTATCATTTTTTCTACTAGACTAGTTCTCCTATAGGACGAGGCGGGGGTGGCACTTACTCAATAGTAAGATGCCATCGGTCTTGAATTCATTCCTTTTGAATTGGGAGCGGAATCAGGGGAGATCTTCTAATAACTAATAGTCCGGCACTACAGAGTTTGCTACCACTACTGAATCTTCTGTTGCCACTGGATGAGCCATTGATGCCAATTCCAATTCGGCTATTTACTGAATTGTCTCATCGCCTTGAGCCTGGTCCAGGTGTGAGATCTTTCCCACCTCCACTTGCCAAGGTCCCCTCTCGCAGGGACTCTGAGGCAGCCTCTGACAGTGTGTCATGTCTGATAGTAAAGTTCTTGATCAGAGCCAGTTTCGACTCCGGCCCCGACTGGAGAAGCACCTTCCTAGGAAGCTGATCCGCATACGGCACCCAGGTACGTCGTGCCCCAAGTACTCATACCCCTCTGTTCGCTTTCAGTTTTTGCTGATTATGAGATGAGACTTTGACCCATAAACACAGACCCTTTCTTTTCTGGCAACTGTTCACTCCTATCATGAACCCCCTCCTGAAAAGGGCCTATAAAGAAAGAGAGAATCTGCCTTGCTGGCAGCAGGCAATGGCTGAAGAACTGGCAGCACTACAGCAGAATCAGACATGGGACTTAGTTCCTCTTCTTTCAGGATCGGTTGTGGTTGGGTCTATCAAGTTAAGACCCGCTCTGATGGTTCTCTGGAGCGTTAGTTGGCGTGTCTAGTAGCTAAGGGATATTCTCAGGAGTATTGTGTTGATTATGAGGAGACGTTTGCACCAGTAGCCAAGATGGCGTCTGTACGTACCTTGATCGCAGTTGCAGCGATTCGTGGTTGGCAGTTGTTTCAGCTTGATGTGAAGAATGCATTTCTTAACGGGGATTTGTATGAGGAGATATATATGCAGCCTCCACCTGGTCTATCTACTCCGTCATCTATGGTTTTCGGCCCTTTCTTTATTCAATGAGTCGGCGCTTTATGGTCTCAAACAGGCTCCTCGAGCTTGGTTTTAGAAGTTCAGCACCGTAGTCATCCAGGCCGGTTTTTTGCGCAGCAATCACGACGAAGACATCTTTGTCCTCGTCTTCTCAGGGACGAGCCACCCTTTGATTCTCTCTTTTAGTAGCCCCTCCATAGAAGTATTCATCGTCGCCTTCATTTCTGTAGGATTCTCTCGGCTACTTTCTTAGTGAGTAGTGGGAGACCTGAACAACCCGCTCCCTCCTTCTCGGATAGAGATGCTGGCCGACTCAACGGCTCTTCAGAGTTCTGTTCATACCTAATATGAACCTTGAGTCATCAAAGCCTTTCTAACCGAATTGGATGATCGTAGGGTTTGACCCCTGCTTGATTCCGGCCTAAAAGCAACCTTCACCCGCTAACGTGAGCTGCTATCTTGACTTTCCATCTTGCTTTTTCTTGGCTCGTGAGCAAGACCGATAAAGGACGGAAATTCCCTACTTCAGTTGTGACGGCCCACTGCGAGCAACTTAGCCCTCCAAGATCCGTTTCCTTTCTCCCTCCTGCCTAGGCATTCCTTCTTTCTTCGCCTGGCATTCCTCCCATTTCCCGACGGCATAGGTGCAGTGCACATCTGCTTCCTGCCTGGACCTTTTCCTCACGCTTCCACCTATCTTCGATACAAGAAATAGGCTTCTAGCCGCTTCTCAATAAATAGCTATCGAGGAAATCACGTACTTCAATCAAGAAAAAGAAATTGCGTAGGTAGAAAAATAGAGGTTGGCCCCAGTATAGAACTATAATGGTGAACCTGCTCCTGCCGTTGGTTATTTTAACAGTCCTTTAAATGATTCAGAGTTGATCCGATCTGCTGATCTACAGTGGATTTTCACAGAATTGACAATGCTTCCAGCTTTAGTTTAAATTGCTCCTTTATATTTATAACCCATCACCTACTTCTTTCTTGATTGACTAGGTCTTGCCCGAAGAAGGGGCTGTTGATTAGCTCAATCTATCTTTCCGGATTCCAATTGATCTCATGATTGGATGAATGGAAAGCGTGGAAACTGACTGAAATGACTTTACTGTACTGATAAGCGGGACTGCAAGCTAATACAAAATCCGCTAAGACCTATTATATCTTTCCTAAGCCCACCCATACCAGCGAATACCAGCTCCTCTCTCTCTTAGAAGGTAAAAACACCCTCAGCTACGTCGAGCCTTCCCGATTTTGAAGCATGACTAGAAATTGAAAAAAAAGACAATTACTTACATCAATCTTGGAGCCCCTCATGCAACCCTTTGAGAATTGGAACTGAAACTCGAACGAGCCTTTTACAGGAACACTGGCAGAGAAAGGCAGGACATGTGTGCAAGTTGACTCAGGTGGGTCCTCGGTCCACCAGTAAAAGGAATGAAAGACGAGATTAGGCCATGAGCAATTATCTCAGTTGCCTAGCTCGCCGGGTAATGTAATCTGACGAAACCTTAGCAGAGAAGACAACGAATCCCTCTCTCCAGTCAAAGGGTACGAAGTAGAAGTCATATAAAGGAAATTGAGCACGTACCTGTGTGCTAATATCATCACAGGAGAATGAGGTTGAGGGAAGAAAGGGAAAAAGATGCTCTAAAACTCAGGAGCATTTCTCTGCCTAAACCTTGAACTGGTCTAAAACCTACGCCGCCGCCGGTGATTATTCTCCTCGATATGGCGGATTTCATAGGGGAGATGACGGCTCTCCTCACTCGTCTCCTTCAGATGCAACAAAACCCGACTCCATCAGCCTCTTCTCCTGACCCCAACCCTAAACCTACGAAAAACACTTACGCTGCTTTGCTTTCTAAACCTAATGATGTTAATCAATATACATCTGATCTGCCGTCGCCAATCCAACGTGGTGAGACAACGGTGATTCGTCTTGAACCAGAGATTCATCAGCAACAGTTGAATTTTAATAAGACAAACCTTATTGGAAGACTTATGCTTCGTACGTACCGGATCCAAACCGATGAAACTGGATGATTTGCGTCTTACGCTTCAACAAATATGGAAGCCCGCGGGTGCATATCGGCTGCTGCTCCTTTGTAGAGGTTTCTTTGACATACACTTCAATGATGAACGATATGCGTAAGTCTTGGGCGGCTGCAACGTGTAGACTGTCACGCAGGGATCTTTTAGACTCTTTCAGTGGCAATAGGCTTGAATCCCTATGCTCCTGCTATTCAGTCTCACATGAAAATTTAGGTCCATATATATATATATATGGTCTGAGCCAAGAATATTGGCACCCTCGGACGCTCATGACCATCGCTAAAGGCGTGGGAATTCCTTTGCAGATAGACCAACAGACTTTGGACAGGAAATTCGGATACTATGCTCGGATTTTGGTGGAAGTAGATTTGTCTTCAGATCCTCCGGATTTTCTTACCGTAGAATTGCCTAATTACAGTTTCAAAGTTGATGTTCATTATGAGAGACTACCAGATCGATGCAATGCTTGTAATCGAGTTGGTCATGCTACTGACAAATGCCGTTTTGTCATGGGGAAAAGGGCTAATGGCGAGAATAAGTTAGTTACTAAGCCGAAACAAGTTTACAAGCCAATGTCTAAAGTCACTGCTCATCCTAATGAGCAACAAGTTTCGGGGATAAGGAAATTTTAGTTAATACTAGTGCTAGTGGAATCAGCGTTGTATGACTAAAAAAAAAATTAATAAATGGGAGTCATATGAGGAAAAGACCAATTCAATTTTTTACAGAAAACAAAATGATTATGAAGTATATTCATTATTGAATGAAAAGAAGATTTTCAAAAATACAATAGATATAACCTTTTATCATGCAAATACCTTAATTATGAAAAAAGAAGGCCTCTTCTATTTATAGTTATAGATTACGATTGGAAGTAAATAGAATCAAGTAAATAAGAATCAAGAACTTTTACAATTCCAATACATAAAGACAACTTTTTTGATATCACAAATCCTCTTATCAATAGTTATCTAGGAAAGACAGTTTTTCATATCGAAAAAATAGAAATAGAAAATGCGATTGGAAAATCTTAAAATTTTATTTAAAAGAAAAGACGATCTTGAGTTTTACCGATAAGGAGGCTGGCTGACGAAATACATTTTTGGGAATCTAAATTCATCGGTCGAACGACACTTTGATCGAACCTTGCGGAGACACTCATATCAATAAAGGGTGTAGTAGAGGGTCAAAGTGAATGATTCTAGAAAGGTCATCTCTATGAGACATGAGTTAAAACTCAGCCAGTCAAAAATGTCATGACGAGTCTTTGAGATGAACAAAATGAAGAAGGATATACGCATAAGCACCAGTATAGGGTCCATCATGTACGCCATGTAGTGCACACGACCTGATGTGTCGTATGTACCAAGTGCTACCAGCAATACCAAGCTAATCCAGGAAAAACCTGCTGGATTGTAGTGAAGGGCATCTTGTAGTATCTGAAAAGAACTTAAGATGCATTCTTGGTACATGGTAGAGATGAATAGTTGGGTGTAGACCGGGTACACCAATGCCAGTTTTCAAACTGACAATATGGTGGAGCAGTGTCTTGGAGTAGTTCCAACAATAGAAATTCATCTGACTACCCTTTGAGCTTGATACCTCGGGCAAAAACATAATGAATATCGGCCCGAGCAGTGGTCACAGACAAATATCATGATGGTGTTGGATTCAGTGGGAGCTAAGCGTATCTGTCTTGTTATGTGAACAATAATTGAATATTACGGCTTCTTATATATCAATTTGTTTTGTTCACTATGTCTGTAATGTTTGTAATGTCTTCAATTTACACTTTTCTTTTGTTGTTTCTCGTTGAGTGAAAAAATGAAATCACGGACTACCTATAATTTTGCAGAAACTGACACAGGAAGTGTTGACAGAGAACCTCTTAGTCTAGAAATACAAGGTAGCCATTCACTTAGTCGAGATCTTGTGATGCAGGCGACAACATTTGATGATAACATAGTGATTAATGATCAATTCTTTGGATCGAAGAGGCTTGCAGAAGCGATCGATAACATGGGCTATCGATTTGCATAACCGTAGGCTGGATTGGCCGCTACAAAATCATAGAAGATATATGTTTATACGTGTCCTATGATGTTTTCTTAGAGCTGATTAAATTGGGAATTCTTGGAGCTTTGTCTATATAACTACTTATGTTATATGAGTTGTGTGCTTTATTTATGTCGAATGTACACTTAGCGGGATTATAACGACATATGTTAGGTGGCTTGATGAGTATAGACAATAGATGATATATTATAAGGGCTATCAATATGATATCTGAGGTAGATCTAGAACTTCAATGAGTTTGGGGCTGATTGGTTTTATGAGACGTCATAGTACACGATTGATTATTTCGGGTAAAAAGAAAGTCATGGGTGTTTGGTTGTATGACTAAAGATCGCGTGATAAAGGAATTGTAAGTAATGATCGAGGGCAAGTGGGAGTGTTGAAGCAGGTATTTTGATTTCTGGTAGTG